>VDFB02074947.1:0-18058 GCA_007258455.2 Sequoia sempervirens
GAGGTCCACCTTTTAAAGGTTCATAAGTGGTTACATCTCCCCTTGGTCGGACATAACCACCTCATTAGGCCAAAATTGCACAAATGGAACATTTTGGGCTTTATTTCCAAATCCTAGTGATTCCTAGTGGAAACAAATTGTGCAACTCATTCATTCTACCATAAGCTACTGATCAACCTTCATCCTAACATGTTCTAACACCTCTAACTCAAAACTAAATGGTCAACATGACCTTAATGAAAACAAGACAAAATTTATCCTTCTAGATTTCCTATTCACCTAATGAAATTGCCTGTTGTTCCTTAGGTGCTCCTGCACCACTACATCCATAACATGAATGTAATAACATAGTCACCATGATAAGTACAGTCAACATAGGAAAGGCCAGTGACAAGATAAATAGCCTGGGCAACAATCATGAACCCAACAATGAGTAGAGGCATGGTATGCTATAGGCTAGTGATGACAGTTAGGAGGATAAGAGTGAAAGAGGCCTTAAATGAATAAAACATATGACAGTTTCAGTCCCTCAAAGTTCTCCTACGCCCTCCAAGGAAGCCTATTTCATCTCAAATTCCTCACACACATGCCCTATCATCATGCAACTGTATTCAAGCTAGTAAGGGGTAGTTAGGATGAGAAAAGAACATTTCCAAGAATCTAGGGAGCAGTTTGAACAAATTTGAACAGTTGCAAGCATTTAGGGGATCTAAGAGTAGATATAAGGGCCAACAAAGTAGAAGAGGTTGAAAAGTCAACACTCAAAGGAGCTTTTTTAGCAATCAAACAAGGAGAGGACTCTTTCCAGTGCCCACAATGAGGTCAAACATTTAACAAAAAGCAAGTAGAAGTCATTAATTTCCTTTAAGTCTCGTCCTAGATTCTCTCCCATGTTGGGGAATGGGGATGGAGAAAAGGATGCCTAGGGTCAAATAAGTAACTTGCATTTTTTTGACTAAGTATTGTAACTTGAAAAAAGTTCTATTTGGTCATGTACTGTATTGAAACTAAAAAGCTAATCACTCTATGATTGGAAAATCAATGTAGCACATCATTTTCAAGCAATATCAAAATAATTTTAGACTATTTATAGTTGTAAAGGCACCTTTTAGCAACAAAAGTTCAGTATTCTACCTTCTCTATGATTGTTTTGTTGTGTGCAATATATTGATTGATGAATATTTTTGTGAGTTACATGTAATTCCTTTGATATCTGTCTTATTTTAGCACCTTTAGGCAAAAAAAATAAGCTTTTGCAAGTTGTAAGTTGTTTAATGTTTTCAAACAATGATTTAGGTTGTGAAAGACATCTCTTTTCCTTTAAAACTACTAGAAACCCAAACCTTTTTGCAAAACATTGATGCATAATTGGTATACGGAAACATTTGAGCTGTGTAAAGTTAAGCTGGTTGTATAACTACGTGTCACAAACAATAATATAAGTTTTAAAGTAATTTGGTGCATTACCTTATTAACTTTATGGTTTCATTCTATATTTATTCTATACTCTTTTCTAAGCAAACTTCAATAAGATAGGTTAGCATAGGTGAGATATCAAGGCTCAAGGGAACCAACCCTCTCTAGAGATTCACTCCAAGCTATGGGCAATCCACAGGCCACGAAGCGTTTTTGTGTTTCATTAGATTGTTGAGCTAAGTACTCAGCAAGGGTGCAAATCCATATTGATAACAACAATTAATATATTGATTTTGAGGTGTTCATTGAACACCGCTCTATTTTTTAGTACACTAATGAATGAATTCCTAACATGTTCAACATTAAATTTTTTATTTATAAATATTATTTAATTAATATACCCTAAAATATTTATATGTGAAGCATATTTATATTCCCTCATAATTATTAAGCATATGAATAATATGTATATAAAATCTCCTCCTCCTTCCCCATAGAATTTTAGGTAAATAATTGATAAAAAAATCACCTTAAATATTTGAAAAATTAAAAAACATTCAATACTACATTTTAACATCATTAATTTTTTTCCAAAAATTAATTTAAAATTTAAATAATACTTTTAATAACACCATATAGTAAAAACCCTAAATTTTATACAGAGATAACAATTAAAAATCTGAAAACATGTTCATATTTATCAAAATAAGATTCCAATTTAACTCGAAACAATTTTTTCCTATATCACGGGGACTTGTACACCCAACTGCTTGCTGTATCTTAAGATTCCCTTCAACCTAGTTCTGTATACGATGTTTAGCAATTAGGGTTTACACGGAGACAAAAATATGGATGTTCTAGGGTTAGGGTTTTTTAAAATGAAGAGCGGCTGGATATAAATGAAGGCACAAGTGCTGCTTGGATATTCAGATCAGATTGAGTTCAGCGAGTGCAGTACAAGCGATTTGTAAATCCCATTTGAAGCAGAGATATTGTATGTAGTCTCTTTTTGTTTTTTTTACTTTTATATGGTTTTCTTAGGCGTTTCAATGAAGATTATGTAAAGTTCAAGTTCAACAGTTCGAATCGTCCGTTGTTTTTGAGGGGTATGCCGATCAAAATTATCAATCTGAGTAATATTAAGGAGGGGCATAAATAAGTTTGTTGTTTATAGTACTGGGGAAAGCTGCCTGTGATGATAAAATAAAAGGCTCGTTTCTCAAAACATTCGCAGTAGCCGCCCAAGAGCTTTCGCCTTTGCCGGGCTTGAGAGCTAATGCTGTCAAATTTCTTCCTTGGATGTCTGAGGCACAATTTCCCTTATTTTCTGATTCTTTATGTTTTAGATTTTGCCTGTGATATGCGTTAGATTTGTTGGTATGCCACCTAGCAGAACAAACAGGGCGGTGCTTAGCGTGGCCCATTTGTCTTGAAGGGTGGCTACAGCAATGTGGCAATTCTCCGTGCTTTTACGATTATCTGTTCGTAAGGAGCCTCGAACAAATTGCTATATTTTCTTAAACACTAATTAATAAGTGGATTCTGCAATCTGGCTATTAGTTATCTCAGATAAAAGAGAAGAATTTTGGATATTAGAGCAGTAGATTCGGGGTTTGAGATTTTAACCGAAACTAGGGTTATTTTTGGTTGAGATGTCTCATTGTAGGAATCTAGGCAGTTGATTTGAAAAAAAATCAATTTTTTTGGGGTAGCTGAAGTTTTCTCTTCTGATTTAAAAAGATCATACTTTTTAATATCGGTCAGAGAAAAGTTTTAAAAACAATGAGTATTGAAAACTGTGATATGATGAGTTTAGGTCAGGTGACTAGTTTTGAAATCTTCGTTTATTGTATAATGTATTATAATATAACAGTGACCATGTTTCGAAATTCTTTGTATCTATCTAATACCGTTTTGCGATGGGCGAAATCTTTCTTATCGCAGGGTTAGATCGAGGGGGCTCAGAATCTTCAATGCTTGGCAGGGTTTTTGACCCTTTAGGAAGCTAAACTCTCTTTTCCATTGTGGGGTTTAAATCTAGGTTAAAAATTTAGAATATGAGGAAGAATTTACTCTTCTAGAAAGGAACAACTTTTTTCCATCGTGGTTTAAGATACACCATAAGGAAGAATTAACAGTCCTTTTAGATTGGAATCAAAATCGGCAACTAGAATCAACACAAGGAAGGTTTAACTTTCGTTCCATGAACTTGACAATATTATAACGAACTTGTGTTTTAGTAGGCACCAATCTTTTTATTTTTTTGAAATGATTGTTGTCTAATAGAGATTAAGAATTAACTTTTTTAATTAACAAGTGGATGTTTAATGTTTGTTGATATTATCTATTTCTAACTATAAGAGTTTTTGGATTTTCTTTTTTAATTTTCTGGATCATTGGATCATGCTCCGTGATTTATTAACATGGCTTTCATGATGATGGATTATTGAGCAGCATGATCCAAAATGGAAGGCAAAATAGCATACACATTATGATATCAATTAAGAATGGAAGGCCCTAACACTTGTTTATCATAAAATTTTTTAGCATTCCCTTTAGACTAATTAAGTATTTCAAATTTTAAATAATTGAGAGGCCAACGACATTAAGTTGCAATATATTTAATAATTATAGTCAATAATTAGAAGAGTTTTTGGATTTTCTCAAGAATTTTCTGGATGATGCTTCTTGATTTATTGGACTTTCATGATGTTTGGATCATTGAGTATAATCCAAAATGAAGGCAAGAAGCATACACATCACCCTATCGAGTAGGGATTGGAATTCTCAATGCCCTTTTGATTAGTGTTAAGAATCTTTAATATAAAAATATTTAGTATCCCATCTAGATTAAGTATTTCAAAATTTTGATAATTGTGAGGTCAATAACATTGAGTTGCAATATGTTAAATAAATATAGTCAATTTTGTTTAAAGAATGATAATTATTTAGTTCAAAAGAAAGTTATGTACATTTTAATAAATATAAATCCAATCCAATTCAACAAAGCTATTGTATATAAAATTGCTTAATCATTTGACCAACAATTTGAAATGATTATTACATACAAATTTGATTTTTTGGTTCAAATAGAATGTCACATTTTAATAATTATAAATCCAATCCAACTCAACAAAGCTATTGTATATCAAATTGCTTACACACATCATCAATCTCATGACAACAAATGTAGTAATCATTTGACCTACAATTTGAAATGACTATTACATACAAGTTCGATGTTTTCACATTTGACCTTGAGAGGAAATCTCCTTTCAAACTGCTTACACATCATTAATCTCATGACAACATTTGATAGTGAGCATGTATGTCAATTATACTTTGAAATAACATCCATAGATAAATGGCTATATAAATATTATTGATAAAAGTTTAGAAATTTATTAAAATATTTGGTAGGAGATAAAATATCACAATATGATTCTTTGTTGGCAAAAGTTGAATTTGTGTTCAACAACTTAGTGAAAAAGATGCCTAATAATACAAGTTCGGAATTTTTAAAAAATATTTAGTAGAAGATAAAATATTATAATATGATTCTTTGTTGGCACAAGTTGAATTTGTGTTCAACAACTTAGTGAAAAAGATTCCTTCTTAGATTATTTATGGGACGTCTTTCAAAAAGTGTCATAAACTTGTTGAAGGTTCCTAATGATTGTTTTTAGTGCATATGATAAGCCTTTACACAACATATGAAGGAGGAGCATGCATAAGTGGAGAAGCATTGGAGAACAATAGTGGTAAGTATATGCCAAGTATATATGAGTGTAGAAGAGGAAAGGCTTACATAAAGAGTCGAGTTAGTTATGAAACTCCTTGAGGAAGGAGAGATTCCCTATAGGAAAGTATAAGAATTTGAAGCTAAAGAGGATTATCTTGTGTATAGAGTTGTACAAAATTTATGTTGTCATATGAAATCAAGTTACTAGAAGGCTTGCATATCTCTATTCAATTTGGCTAATTTGTTTTAGTATCATGAAATTGAGCATGTAAAGAGGAATATGGCATTACCATAGCAACTTTATTGGAGGTAGCAAGTGAAGAAGAATTAAGGATGATACCTAAATTTTTGAAAATGAAATGGTCTAGTTGGGTTGGTCATAACATTCTCCCTCAATTTATTGATTTTGAGTTCAATGATAGAATTTTTATTACCTATAATGTTTGATGTAGGAACATCTAAGTGTTGAGCAATCTTGCATCACCCAGAAAAAAATATTTTCTTTTCTACTTTTCTTTGATTCAAAGCATTGTGTAGTACTACATGCATATGAGTTTTACCACAAAAGTGTTTTTTTACTAAATAATTTACTTTTGTTTAGCATCATAGTTCTAGTAGTTGATAATCTTCACAATTTATTGTAGTTGGACATTTTGCTCCCAAATTTGGATATGTTTTCTTACAAGAAGTTGCAACACTTTGCAATGCCTAAAGGAATAATGCATCTATCATAATATTTCACATTAGGCCTAGGAAGAGTTATAAAGGAAGAATTGGGAACTTCAATTAGTGGTATCCTATTTGCACTATAAATAAGACAAGTAGTCCCTTAGAGGAAGAGCAAAGAAAATAAAGATAAGACAAAATAATAGATCTTAGGTTCTCATATTGTTGTAATATTAGTTCATAGGTTGTAAGCATGTATATAATAGTTGGATGTGTACTTGCTAATGAGTTTTTGTTTGAATAGTCATGTTAAGAGAATTTGTTAAATAATTGATTAGTTCCATCTCATATCTCTTCTAATTCTTTTTTATATTATGTACTCTTGTTGCTATTTTGTTATTTTTGTGTTTGGACTACACAAATTAATCGTCTTTTATTGAACTCTCTATTGTGACTATATTGTCTTTCATATGCCTCTTATAATTGCTCCCAACTATGTTTTCTTGGCATAATAATCTATCACAAAATTGTAGATTATTATGCCAAGGAAAACATAGTTGAAAGCAATTATAGGAGACCTACGAAAGGTATAGATTATAGGAGACATACGAAAGGTATAGTCTGTTAGGTCCCTAATATTATACCCTTAATATCATATCATCAATTATTCAATTCATATCATATTTTTTGATTATTGGAGGTAACCCCCTCAAAAGATCATAACAAGCAATATCAAAGCTACAATTTGGGTCGTCATTCTTGTTTCCACCATATCTTCCAAACTAGTGCGAATTTTGATCTTATTTTTTTTGGGTTTTGAAGTATCCCACGGGTAAGTTCTCATAAAAAAATTCAGGCTTTGAAGGTAAGTTTTCTAAAAGTTATTGTGATTTTATGTTTTTTCATTAATTTGCTCTATAGGTCTTGCAATTTTTAAAAGTTTTTTAATTTTTTTACATTTTTGGAAAGCTTATAAAAAATTAGGTAGGTATGTTATTTATAATTTACTATTAAAAATACAATAAATTCTTGAAATTTGTGGTCAAAGTTTAGCCATTTTTTTTCATTATTTTGTTCTATAGACTACAATTTTTGGAATTTAAAAAATAAATTATATTTTTGGAAACTTTTAAGAAATTAGGTAGGGTTAATTGTTTATAATTTGCGTTAGACATAAATAAGATCATTAATTTAGTGGTCAAGTTTTAGTCAAAGCATCTGTTCTAAATGTTATGGTTACAACTAGCACTAGATACTATCCTCCCTTAGTTAATAAAGAGGAATCTATTTTTCAAAATAAAAACAAAAATTTGAGGGAATAATCCCTTTGGATTGTGAAAAAGTGGTACATTTCATTAAGAATAACTTATTTGACCCATTTACAATATCCTTAAATGCGGGGTTATGTATATTTGAAAAAGTAATACTATCCAAATTAAGGGGTTCAAAAAGCCACCAAGGTGGGTACAACCTTAATAGACAAAATCAAAGAATAAGTCAATCTTTTCAAGGTTCAAAATTAAACCTACCCAAAATAGATATATGTAATTTTGATGGTACAAATGTAATTTTATGGATAAGTCTCATGGAACAGTATTTTAAACTTCATAATATACCAGATGATGTAATGGTTGACATAGCCTCATTACATTTAGAATTTATCAATGATTTTATAGCCCACTATGAACAACCAAGGAAGGGGAGCTATTTTACCCAACTTACAAATTTAAAACAAATAGGGCCTGTAGCAAAATACATGTTGAACACATGAAATTGTCAATTCGAACTCAAGATGTGACACCTTATGAAAGGCTACAACTCTACATCAATGGACTTAATGAACACATTAAACATGATTTTCGTTTATTGGAACCTTGTACAATTATAAAGGCAATGCAACAAGCATTACTATAGAGCAAAGAAACCTCACTACAAAAGATCAATTCAAGGCCAAATAATAGGATGAAAAGATAAAAATGCTAGTAATCCTATTAACAAAAATGGGGCTAACCTTTTTATCCCAAAACAAATAACTAAGCTATCTCCTTAACAAGAGGTAGAGAAAAGAGAAAAGGGTCTATGTTGGCATTGTGATAATGATTGGTCTAGGGGCCATAAATGTGGTATTAATGAGAAGAGAGTAATGATTATTGAGAATGAGGTTGAAGAAGAGAAAGAAATAACCATAGAAGAACCAAATATGGAACTAAAGAGTGAAAATTTAGAGGAAGAAGACATTGCTACTATATCATTACATGCATTAAATGGAACAAGAACACCACAAACACTTAAGGTTTTTAGTTATATAAAAAAAGAGAAAAGTAACAGTGTTGATTAGGTAGTTCACATAACTTTATTGATAGAAGATTAGCTCATGAGCTTAATCGTTTTGTATATCTAGTCTCTAACTTTCAAGTCATGATAGTTAATGGAAAACAACTCTCTTGTGGTGGTAAGTGCCATCATATAAAACTTTCAATGGGAATTACCATCTAGCTTCATATATGTTTGCTATTCCAATAGGTGGAGCAGATGTAGTTTTAGGAGTACAATGGCTTAGCTAGTTGGGAACGATGTCCTTCAATTTTCAAGAATTATTTGACTTTCAATTCTAATGTACAAAATTTAAACTTATAGGAGTAACATCGCCACCAAATGAAATTATTAGTTCCCATAGGTTGGAAAAATTAATTAAGAAAGGTTCAGATGGTCTAGTGGCACAACTAAATTTTATAAAAGCACAAGATGTGAAAAATCAACATCCACAAGAACTTCAAGAGATAATTCCTCCTAACATTAGACCTTATCATTATCCTTTTGAACAAAAGACAAAAATTAAAAAAAATATTCAAGAATTTTTTGGATTCAACGATTATTTGTCCTAGTAAAAGTCCCTATTCATCTCCAATGGTTATGGTTAAAAGGAAGGATGAATCATGGAGAATGAGTCCTAATTATAGGGAACTAAATAAGCTAACCTTAAGGATAAGTTTCCTATTCTTACTATTGACATGAATTATTAGATGAATTAAATGGTACAATTTTCTTTACTAAATTAGATTTAAGTTATGGTTTTCATCAAATTCGTATAAAGGAAGAGAATATACATAAAACTGCTTTTAGAACACATGAAGAGATTATGAATTCTTAGTAATGCTATTTGGTTTAACTAATGCCCCTTCAACTTTTCAAAGCCTCATGAACTTATTTGTTCACTTTCTTCACAAATTTGTAGTGGATTTCTTTGATGATATTCTTATATATAGTAAATCATGGGGATAACATTTGCAACATGTAGACAAGATATTACAAGTATGAAGATAATCAACTTTATGCTAAGTAACCAAAATGTCTCTTTGGGGTAAAAGAAAGAGAATACTTGGGACATGTGTCACATGAAGGTGTTAAGGTAGACCCCAAGAAGATTGTTGTAGTAAAGAATGGTCAAAACCTAAAAAATATTAAATGGTTGAGAGGATTTTTGGGTCTAATAGACTACTATAGAAAATTTATTCGTAATTATGCTTCTATCACATCACTCTTAACAATGTTATTAAAGAAGGATTCCTTTTCACGGTCAAAGCTATCCTCTCAGGCCATCCAAAAACTGAAAGAAGCTCTCACTTCAACCCCAATAGTAGCTACCAAAAAATTCTCTAAAACATTTGTGGTAGAATGTGATGCTTTTGGACATAGAATTGGGGTAGTACTAATGCAATAAGGGCATCCATTAGCATTTGGGAGTCGACAACTCATAGGGAAAAATTTGCTAAGGCCCACATATGAGAAGGAAATGTTAGCCATTATTCATGCAATTAATAAATGACATCAATATTTAATGGGAAGACATTTCAAAGTCAAGATGGATCATGAGAGTCTAAAATACATTTTAGAACAACGACTATCCTCATCAGAACAACAAAAATGGGTTACCAAGATGCTAGGATATGACTTTGAAATAATTTATAAAAAGGGTAAAGAAAATATTGTAGTTGATGCCCTTTCTCGACAAGAAGTTGAGGAAGAAAATATTTGTTCCATTTCCTTAATACAACCAAAATGGTTAAATGTTGCACGAAAAGAGTGGAAAAATGATCCTCAAATACATGATCTCATTCTAAAACTTCAACGTGACCTATCTTATTTCGATAAGTATGTTTGGAAAAAAGATTCATTATGGTACAAGATAGATTATTTTTATGTAAAAATTCTAATTTAAAAGAAGACATTATCTCAAATGCATGACTCACCAATAGGAGGACATTCAGGGCTTCTAAAGACCTATCATCATATAAATAAAGATTTTCTTTGGGAAGGTTTAAAAGGAGATGTCAAGAAATTTGTGGTTGAATATTTATTATGCCAAAGAAATAAAGGTGAAACAGTAAAGAATCCTGGCCTCTTACAACCTTTAGACATTCCAACACAACGTTGGGAGGAAATATCAATGGACTTCATTACAAGTTTACCAAAATCTAATAATCTTGATATAATTTTGGTTGTTGTGGATAGACTCACCAAGTATGCACATTTTTGTGGACTCTGTCATCCATTTCAAGCAAGTACAATGGCCTAAATATTCATGGAAAGTGTACAAAAACTTCATGGAATTTCCAAAATCATAGTGAGTGATTGTGACCCTATCTTTACTAGCATTTTTTGGACAAACTTATTTACAACATGGGGTACAAAACTAGCACATAGTTCCTCTTATCATCCACAATCAGATGACCAAACAAAAATTGTGAATAAATGTTTAGAAGGATATTTACGTTGTTTTACCTTGATAAACAAAAACAATGGTCCAAATGGCTACCATTAGTAGAGTGGTGGTACAACACATCATTTCACACATCCACTAAAATGACTTCATTTGAGGCTCTTTATGGCCTACCCTCCACCATTTGCTACTTCTTATTTACAATCTCATTCTAAGGCTCATGTAGTAGAGGGCCATATTCAACACCAACAAGAAATACTACAAATACTTAAGGATAATTTATTTATGGATCAAAATTGAATGAAACAACAAGATGATCAACATCATAGTGAGAGGAATTTTGAAGAGGGAGATTGGGTATTTCTTTGATTACAACCTTATAAACAAATTTCCCCTAAGAAACATAACAACATGTGTTGAAAATGGAGGTAATTATGTAGCTTTAGAACTTGTAAAACTATTATACTATAGATCTAATTAAGTGTTCTTTGTTACAATTTCTTTGTGGATGATTATCTTTTTAGATTCATTTTACCATTTGTAGAAGTAGACAAAAGATTGTAGAAGAATAAGACCAAAAGATAGAATTGACATAACATCTACCATGGGGAAACCCTTTCGGGAAAAAACTCCACCACTAGAATCAATAGTGCTTGTATTATTTAACCTTAGAACAAGATTACAATAATTCTTTATCAATCCTTGCTTGAGATGCTTCTTTTGCCTTCAACAATTCTTCTTCACAACCTGCAATAAACTATGATAAAACCCTCTTCAACTTGCTGCAATAAATAGACAATTATGAGCCTTGAAAACTCCAAAGAGTTGTCAATTACAAAGCACAAAGCTTATCTCACAAAACCTATTTCTATTCTTTGCAAGTAGAGTTCTCCCATGAAAAACAATGTTAAACCAAGTCCTTCATCAATTTGGGCATCCAAAACTGAAGTGCTAACTCAACTTTGATTACAAAGATGTTTGTAAGCTTCTCCTCAAAGTTGGCGCCCAAGAATGGGCTCACTTAACTCAACTTTATAAAATATCTTATCATGTAAAAGTGTTAACTCCAAGATGCCAACTTGGATGCCCAAGGTGGGTCCAAGTCAATATCTGTTAACTGAAACATATCTCTCCACCATTCATGCAAATATCATGCATGATTGATCATCCCCTCTTAACTGAATGTATCACCTATTATCTGTCATGCAACTCAAGTCATTAGTCATGCATTCCAAGTTAATTGAAGTCAACTAGCATTCAATTGAAACTAACTACATGCAACTGAAGATAACTGAACCATTGTTGAATTGAATTGAATTGAACTGAACTTCATGCATGTAAACATCAATCCCTAACTTCTAGGATCTTTACATGCATTATTGAAGTGTTATCTTTCTCCAAATAGTTAACTTAACTCAAGGTGAGTTCCACTTTCCATGTGGGTGCCCCATGTGCTCCTATTTTGTAGGAGCTCTTTTTGGGCGTCCCCACATGTTCCTATCATTTAGAATTAATTACAAATGTCAATTCTCATGTTCATTTCATTCAAATTTAATCTCTTTCTAATCCTAGTGTTGGGGAACACTTTCTAAGGACTTAGGAGATACATGAAATGTGTTTAGGATTGCAATTAAATGACATCCTATTCCCAACATTCTCCCACTTGACATTATACATTGCAATTATTCTAAACAAGGAATCATTATTATAAATCAAGTACAAGACTCAAGGCCAATGGCCTTCCTGCACCAACTAATCGATCCATGCCAACATCAAATGCAACCTGCATAATCATGAATCTCCAAGCAAATGATTAATACTCAAAACCAAGAGAACTTATCTGTAGGAACTGGTTTCGTAAGATAATCTGCAACATTAATCAAAGTGTCAACTTTCTCAATTAATACCTTCCCACTCTCAACCATTTCTCGCACAAAGTGATATTGAACACCAACATGCGTAGTGCGAGCATGATACATAGGATTTTTGGCTAAACAAATAGCACTATGACTATCACATTCAAATTTAACTTACTTGCAATTAAAACCAATACTTTTCCCAATTCTCTGTAACCAAACTGCCTCTTTGGAGGCATGTGAAACCATTAAGTGTGTTGAATTCACATCCAACCAAGGTGTAGGCTACTCGGTCTTTACTGTTGAATTTTTTTTTCTTACAAGTAACCATTCCAACATATATCTCTTATCATAAGAGAACTCAAGCCTCACCTATGTCTCCAAGTATCCATGAGGACCTGTAACCAACCAATCCATGCCAAACTCCAAATGCAACATAGCACTATCATGAAGTAATCAAGCAAATGATTAATGTACCCAACACATAAGAGAACTACACAAGATCAATGTCAAAGATCTAATAATGAATCAGGAACATAAACATGACAACATGATCTGGCCATCTCCTCCAAGGAGATCACATGCATCATAACATACATAAACATTCTAGTCTCAAGAGAACAAGTACCATGCCAAACTCTAAACGCGTATCAAGAGTAAACCATGACATAATAGCAACCACTCTAAACCAAGAAAAAACATATCCCCAATCACATGAAGATAAACTTACCAATGATGCATCCACATCACTGTCAACAACTCCCACTGAACCGTGGTACGAGCTACACATGGCATCATGACTACCATCCTCTTCATGAAGATCACTCTTTAACATCAAGCAAAGAGTCATCTCTAACATTTTTACATGAAATGATCAATGCATGATTACCATCATCCGAGAATTCCTCTGTAGAAGAATCAAAACTCTTTTTCTTGTTCTTACAATCCTTCTTCACATGTCCCAGTTTCCCATAGTTCCAACACTTTACCTTACTTTGTCCTTCAGACTTACCCTTCCCTTCCTTGTCTTCCTGTGGTTCCTTTTTCTCAGGCCTACCTTTTACAAACAAGGCATCTTGGATTTTTGTTTTAGACTTCCTCCTCATCTCCTCTAACAGGAGAGTAGGAATTATATTGTCCATCTTCGGATCTGCACCACTACCACTGATAGCAACAATTAGATTTTTCCAAGATTTTGGTAAAGAACAAAGTAAAAAAATGCATTTATCTTCATCTTCCAGCTTTACATCTACAAATTCCAACCGACTTAGAATCAAATTAAAATCATTCAAATGATTTGCAACAAAATCACCATCTTTCATCTTTAAAGAATACAATTGTCTTTTCAGATACAACTTATTAGTAAGACTTTTAGTTTGATAAATATCACCTATTCTCTTCCACAATTTATATGTAGCAGTTTCTTTTGAAACATTCAAGAGAACAACATCAACAAGACATAATCTTATGGTCCCCCTTGCCTTCTTATCAAGCTTAGCCCAATCCTCATTTGACATCATTGTAGGTGACTTTGTCTCATTACCAATAGCTAACCACTGATCTCTCTCTTCAAGGAGATCCTCCATTTTTAGTTTCCGCATCTCATAATTAGATCCATTGAATCTTTCAATATCTAAATGAGAATTAAAACTCATTGTAACAAAATTATTTTCCAAAATCAACAATAACACAATAGTAAAAGCTCCCACTACAGCCAAAAAACCTTCAAAATTTTAAGAGAAAGGTGCCCCAAACTCTACCCAACCTTTAGTTCTGATACCAAATGTTGAAAATGGAGGTAATTATGTAGCTTTAGAACTTGTAAAACTATTATATTGTAGATCTAATTAAGTGTTCTTTGTTAAAATTTATTTGTGGATGATTATCTTTTTAGATTCATTTTACCATTTGTATAAGTAGACAAAAAGATTGTAGGGTGATCCCACAATAGTGGTTTACAATTTTTGGCCAAACTGGACACTGAAATTATTTTTTTAAACTAAATCTTCACATTCGGGCAACTATAGCGGCTAAACCATGAAGAATTTGAAGATGATGAAAACTAGAGTCTCGTCACATTTTGTCTGTAGATTCTAATTTTATTTTTTTCAAAATTCTTTGAATTAGATTGGACTTCTTTTTCCATCTCCCACAAAAATTGATTTTTTTCAAAAAATAGCATTTTTAAAAAGTGACACACACCGTATAACGCATAAATTTTTTTCCATGAAGGATAAAATTCTAATTCTTTCGAATTTAGATTTGTAACTCTGATATCTAGTGCTTCCACTTGGTTAGACAAATTTTTATTGAATATTTTTTCTTTAATCAAGTTTCAAAGTCAAACCAATTACAATTCAGACATAGCGCGACTGTATAACGCATAACATTTTTTGTATATATCAAAATTTAATTTAATTTTTTGTTGGATCAAGGACTTCAATATCTGGTGCACTCATATTTTTCAATTTTTTTTGATAATTTGCTATTTTTCCACATGTGCAGAACAAAGACCTTCATTTATGATGAAAAACCTATGTTTAATAAAACTAGAAAAACAAATACATAATAAAACCAAAACATATTAAAATTATATTTGTTGGATAGCTCATTCTGAGGACTACCTAATTCAAGTTGGGTTTGTGAAGATTCCTTCATTTTCATCCTTAACCCAAGCTTTGAAGTGCCAAAATTTAGGTTTTTTTTGTGTCTAAGGGAGGGGATGAGGAATAAAGGGGGTTCGAACGAACCCATAGGGGTTCGCTCGAACTAGGGTTCATTTGAACCCCCCTTTATAAGGGGTTTTGATGGCTTTTTTGGCGGGAAAGTATTGGGAGGGTTCGCCCGAACCTAGGTTCTAGCGAACCCCTAATGGGTTCTGTCGAACCAATAGGTTCGTACGAACCCCTAAAACCAATTTTTTTGCCATGCATTCATTTTCTGTGAGTTTTCCTTCCTCACTTCAATTGTAAACCACTATTATGGCTTCACCCTGTAGAAGAATAAGACTAGAAGATAGAAGTGACACAACATATACTATAGAGAAACCCTTCCGGGAAAAAACTACACCACCAGAATCAATTTATGCTTGTATTATTTAACCTTAGAACAAGATTAAAATAATTCTTTATTAATCCTTGCTTGAGATGCTTCTTTTTCCTTCACAATTCTTCTTCACAACCTATAATAAACTTTGATAAAACTCTCTTCAACTTGTTGCAATAAATAGAAAATTATGAGCCTTGAAAACTCCAAAGAGTTGTCAATTACAAAGCACAAAGCTTGTCTCACAAAACCTATGCCTATTCTTTGCAAGTAGAGTTCTCCTGTGAAAAACAATGTCAAACCAAGTCCTTCATCAATTTGGGTGTCCAAAACTAAAGTGCTAACTCAACGTTGATTACAAAGATATCTTGTAAGCTTCTCCTCAAAGTTGGCGCCCAAGAATGGGCCCACTTAGCATTATAAAATATCTTATCATGCAAAAATGTTAACTCCAAGATGCCAACTTGCGCACTCAAGGTGGGTCCAAGTCAATCTCTGTTAACTGAAACATATCTCTCCACCATTCATGCAAATATCATGTATGATTGATCATCCCCTCTTAACTGAATGTATCACCTGTTATCTGTCATGTAACTCAATTCATTAGTCATGCATTCCAAGTCAACTGAAGCCAACTAGCATTCAACTGAAACTAACTACATGCAACTGAAGATAACTAAACCATAACTGAATTGAATTGAATTGAATTGAATTGAACTGAACTGATACTGAACTAAACTTATGCATGTAAACATCAATCCCTAACTTCTAGGATCTTTACATGCATTACTGAAGTGTTATATTTCTCCAAACAGTTAACTTAACTCAAGGTGAGTTCCACCTTCCATGTGGGTGCTCCATGTGCTCCTATTTTGTAGGAGCTCTTCTTGGGTATCCCCAGATGTTCCTATCATTTATAATTAATTACAAATGTCAATTTACATATTCATTTCATTTGAATTTAATCTCTTTCTAATCCTAGTGTTGAGGAACACTTTCCAAGGACTTAGGAGATACATGAAATATCTTTAGGATTGCAATTAAATGACATCCTATTCCCAACAACATGAAGCTCACATCTAAATTTTATGGTCCTTATAAGGTTCTCCATCAAATAGGAAGTGTAGCTTATAAGTTAGAACTTCCACCATCTTTCAAAACTCATCCTATCTTCCATGTTTCTTGTTTAAAGAAAGTAATAGGTAACAATATTACAGTCCAGTTAGAATTGCCAAAGTTAGATGAAGGAAAGTTTATTTTAAAACTTGAGAAAATTATTGATAAAAGAGTGAAACAATTGCAAAATAGAGCTATCTCTGAGTTCCTAATCAAGTGGAAGAATATGCCAATTGAGTACACCACATGGGAAGATGAACAATTCATACTAAAGCATCTAAAATTACTAAGCATTGAGAACAATGCTTTTTTGAAGTAGAGGGGCATGTTAGGTCCCTAATATTCTACCTCAATATCGTAACATCAATTATTCAATTCATATCATATTTTTTGATTATTGGAGGTAGCCCTCTCAAAGTGGTCTACTACAATTTTGATTTTTTACAAATATTTCCAAGAAATATCATAACATAGTCACAAAATTGTAGATTATAATGTCAAGAAAAACATAGTTCAGAGCAATTATAGGAAACATATGAAAGACGATATAGTCACAAATAGACTATCTTTTATCAGATCTTCTATATTATGCCCAACTATAAAATTTGATATATTAAATTATACAATAAAATATTTTGTTACCATTTAATTGCAAACATGCATAATGATTAAACCCAACCATAAAAATTGATATAATATGCACTAAAGAATGGTCTTACAAAGTTTTAGGCATAATGGCCAACTTTAAATAAAATCATGCACATGTAGCAAGTAACAAGGGAAGAGAAAAATGAAGATATTTAAGCAAAAATTTAAGTGTAATTTTCTAACATTGTTTGGAGGCTATCACTACAAGCCAACCATAAAAGATAAGGGTGGAATAATTTGGTGACGAATGTAAGAGGTTTACAAACATGGCTTGTTTGACCTACCATATAAGCAATTGTAACTAAAGGAGTGTCTAATATTGAATTTTTTATTTAAAATATATTAATAAATTAATATGTATTTGGAGAGTAGAAAAGTGTATATGCTATCTTTTTATTTATTTTAGTCTTGTCACAAATTTATAGTTATTGACATTTAATTTGATCTATTTTATATTTAAACTATTTGATTTTGAATTCTATCACCAATCAATTTATCTTAGTTCTTAATAGTTTAGACTAGTATTCACTTAGATTATTGTTTCATTCCGATTTGAATTAGGGTTGTGAATTGTTGATTTTTATGTAGCTTGGACAGGTGTCTCCATTCCCAAGAAGTGCTTATTTAATTATTTAATTATTTTCTAGAGACTTCCAGAAAGGGCTGAGTTGTCTAGATAATTATGTAATTAAATAAATTGATTCCCCTAGAGACTTCTAGAATCCGGTTAGTTAGGGTTTTTAGAGTCTATTTAATCTTAGCCATTGATTGAGATTAAATCATGGCCATTGGTTTTCCAATGAGAAAAGTATAAAAGGGGATCAATGGGCATTTGGAGAACACACAACA
>VDFB02074948.1:0-13408 GCA_007258455.2 Sequoia sempervirens
AGCCAATAGTCTGAAGCTCGATGTCTGATTCTTTTCAGACTTAACTCAGTTTGAGCTTCCTTTCCTTTGTGCACACGATAACAAGTACACCTGAAGTCCGAAGTCTAAAACCTTTCAAACCTAGCTCAAAAAAACTAACTCCTTAGCCAAATACTTACTATTTTTTATTACAACCTATATTTGGTAGCTAATCCACCACAATCTGAAGATGTTTCCATTGTCCACTTCCCTTAAAAAATTTATTGCCTCCAATCTGTGAACTTTTGACCCCTTTAGCACACTTTTTCAAAAGCTACAATTTCTGCCAGCTAAGGAAAAGCATTAATAAGATGACTAACATTTGTTATTTCCACCACTTGTTGTTCGCAACCCATTTTTGCAAGGTGATCAACTAGTTTATTACCTTCTCGGCAGGTATGTGAAATATAAACTGGTTGAAAATTGTTTAACTGTAACCAAACCTTCTTTAGGATGTATTTAAGTTGTCAATTTTGTACTCTCTTTTCTTTGCATGCATTTACAATTATTAGAGATTCATCTTCTATATGAATTCTTTGTATCCTGAGTTTCATTTCTAAAGTTAAACCTTGAAGTAATGCTTGAACCTCTGTTATATTATTTGTTCCATTAGAGAGATAGATTGACTTGCACCTATTAGTGAACCTTTACAATCTCGGATACATAATCCTACCCCTGATAATCCTAGATTACCCCTTGATGCACCATCAAATTTTAACTTATAGAAGCCTAGAGAAGGAGGCAACCACTTTATTGTATTCTTATCCACCTCTTGTTTAGCCAGTTGATGTAAACTACCTTTGAAGGGTAAAATAATGTATTCCCATTGGTTTAGAATGTTTCCATCCCAACTTGTAAAGATAGAAGATACATTTTTGTATGCTTGAACATAAGAGTTTGTCACCTCTTAAATATTTTTCTCAACTTTTACTTGAAACTGTTGTATTAATGATGTTTCCTTCCTAAATATACACCTATTCCTTTCCCACCATAAATTCCATACGACTATTGTTGGAACTATCCTCCAATATAAACATATAAATAATGATGAATTGTAAAGTACAATTCAACTAATGAAAAGGTCCCATAAAGTTTTGGGTAATGGGAAAGAACAGCATAACTTTCTTTTAATGAAAGCCCGACAATCTTGAGAAAACAAATAGTGTATAAACAAATGATCCACATTTTCAAAATCCTCCCCACATAATACACATTTAAATGGTTTTGTTATCCCTAGTTTAGCCAATCTATCACTTATTAAAATCTTGTTTCTTAAAGCCAACCAAGCAAATCTACCAGCCTTGGGAAGCACCATGGAGTTCCAACAAAATGAGTATGCATGTTGGGTTTGATTTTATAGACCATTGCTAATTATTGACTTATAACCTTTCTTTACTGAGTAGTTGCCATTTTTAGAAGGAGCCCAAATTATCTTATCCAAACAATTTGATTTAAAGACAACTATATTCTTTAGGGAGCTCTGTAACACTACTTTTTCATTGGAAAATAAGTCTTTCCATGTTACATTACCTGTAATAGAATTTGTAGACAAGATATAATCCTTCAATTTGGTGCCCCAACTTGTTGATAGAACTTCCTCTGTTGACTTCAACAATTGAATGGATTTTAGAGGGGGATGCCCATTCCAGGAGTCCTTCCAGAATTGGACATCTTCTCCATTATTTACTTCCCATGATATGTAGAGAACAATGACTTCCCTACATGCTACTATGAAGTTCTACATTATTGATCTAGTAAGCAGATTTGAAATGGTCGGGATTCTAGTTGGGTTTTCATTATCCAAGTATTTGCTCTACATTAATCTACACCACTTTGAGCTTGGTTTTGTATACATTTTCCATACCAATTTTGCACCAAGAGTCATGTTTCTTGTAGAAATGATTTGGACACCAGCTCCACCCATAAGTTTGTCAAAGCACATACTATCAAATGAAATTAAAGGTTTTTTTTTTATCATCAATGTTGCCTTTCCACAAGAAATTTTTAATGATCTTTTCAATTTGAAGAATGACTAATTTGGGTGCCTTCAAAACAACCAAGTAATAGTTAGGGATTGCCGCTAGAACAAATTTGATCATTAAAATTCACCCTGAAAGAGAAAGCCACCTAGCTTTCCAAGACAAAATTCTTGTGTTGATCATTTATATGACTTTTACCCAATATGAAGCTTTATTTGCACCCATAAAGAAAGTTATACCTAGATATGAGCAAGGAAGATCTGACTTTTGAAATCCTAGCCACTCCACTAATCTCCTTGTAATGGATGCAGTTGTGTTAAATATATATATCTTGGACTTGCTTAAATTTTTTTTTTCCCAGAAGTAGATGAATATTTGTCAAGTATTTGCTTAACCTATTTGGCTTCCCTCATTAGAGATTTTCCAATTAGTATGGTGCCATCTATAAAAAATGAGTGAGTAACCGAGATGTTTATGTGAGGGATTAAAATACCTTGCCATAGCCCTTGAGAATGCACCTTTTGTATTGATCTTCTCAACGCTTTTGCCATTATAATAAATAAAAATGGGGATAAAGAGTCCCCCTATTGAACCCCCTGAGTTGAACTAGAAAAGCTGATTGGAGTCCCATTTATAATGACTAATTTTTTTGCACCAAATAGGCATAAAAGGATCGATTTTCACCATTTATTGTTAAAGCCAAAATTTTGTAAAACCTTAATCAAGAATTCCCAATCCACCCTATCATAGGCTTTCATCATGTCCAATTTAATGATGAAAGATGAAAAATTATTAGTTTTAATAGAATTCAATACTTCATGAGCTACTAAAGCCACTTCAATTTTCTCCCTACCTAGCACGAATCCACCTTGCTCTTGTGATATGATTTTTGCTATGAAAGGTTGGAGTCTAAGGTAAATGGCTTTTGTAAAAATCTTGTAGATTGTGTTTCACAAAGATATTGGCCTAACTTCTGCAAATACTTTGTGGTCTTTCACTTTTGGTATTAATGTTATATGTGTTGTGTTGAATTTCTTTAGCATGGTCCTAGTTCTCCTTAATTCCTCTAATTCCAATAGGAGATCAAACCAATGAAGTCCCAAAAGTTTTGGAAGAATAGAGCGATGAATCCATTCGGACCCGGGGCCTTATCAGATGGCAAGGAAAACACCACATTCTTTAGCTCCTCAAGTGTGAAAGGCTTCAATAAGTGGTCATTATCTTCTTTAAGAATTAACTTTGGTATAGCTTCCATTAATTATTCCCCAACCATATGAGCATCAAATGACCGATTCTCAGGGGCAGACAAAAGTTTTGAAAAAAATCTAATACCTTCCTCTTGAATTTCCTCTACCTTAGTGAGTAGTGAACCCGTGGAGCTATCTTGTATTGTGAAAACTGTATTTAATGATTTCTTAATCTGATTTGATAAATGAAAAAACTCAGTATTATGATCCCCATCTTTAACCACAATTCCTGCGAATTTTGTCTCTAATAAACTTCTTCCATTTCCACTAACTCTGCCCATTTTGACTACAACTTTCTCTGCTAGTCAAAAGTGATAGCATCCAAACCTTGTGTTATATTTTTTTCATTGATTGTTGATAATTGTGTGAATACCTTTTCTTTTTTCTCAAAAATATTCTTGAAGACATGCACATTCCAAACTAGGATTCTCCATTTAATATGGCTCAATTTTTTACATAACTAGTGCATTCTAGGTCCTCTTACATATGAAGCACTTACCCACCATTGGCGAAGAAGAGGCAAAAAAATTGGATGTTTAAACCACATCTTTTCAAATTTGAAAGATGGTTTTCCCTTTGAACCAATATTTGCAACTATTATGTCCAAAGATATGGCATAATGGTCCAACCCTATAAAGGATAAGATCTCAGATAATAGGGTGTTCTTCCCTAAGAATCAATTTGGAAAAGATAAGAACCTATCCAACCGCTCCGCAACTTGTAGGAAATATTTTCTCCATTTTTTCCAAGTATACTTCCCCTTTTCAGGCACTATGTTCATTAAGGAATTTTCTTGAATGAATGCTATAAAATCTTCCATTGCTCTTGAAGGTGGGAAAATTCCTCCTTTCTTTTCTTGCGGTGATGTAATTGTGTTAAAATCACTAGCTAATATTGTCTTCTCCTCTCCTATATCATCCAAAACTTGTGTAAACACATCCCACAACAATTTATTTTCCATTGTAGAATTTGGGCAATAAACATTTAACAACCAAAATTTTAAATCAAAATTTGATTCCTTCATTAGTTGTCGATTTCTTTCATTTTTTACTAAGTCTAGAGTAACCATTTTAGCATTCCATAAAGGCATAAGACCCCCTGATGCTCCTTGAGTAGGTGAATCTACTGATTTCCACTTTGCCCATTTTTAAATTGAAGAGCCATACATGATATCAAAAGTTTTAGTTTCCTGCAGTACTATGATATCATCTCCACAAGCATCCAATTATTGCTTGACTTGAGCTCTTTTTTCAAGGGCATTAATGCCCCTAACATTCCATGATATTAACTTCATTGGATTCAACAAGAGCAACATGCTCTCCTCGGATGCTTACTTGCAAATAATATCACCTTATTATCTAATGTTGTTTGCACCCCTTCTTCTATCTCTTCCTTTAGTTTAGTCATAAAGGTTCAAATTGCTATATTTATCTTTATCTGCTAAAGGAGTTTGAATTGTACTAATTTCTTTAAGTTCCAGAAGGGGTTAAGTTTTTTGTAGACTCAATCTTACCCTCTACCAAAGTGTCTAACATTTTTGAATGATAGGCTATATATTGATGGCTTTAGCCGCAACAAGTTTCACGAAACTGCCATGGTTTTCATCAAACTTTTCTTGGAATGCGTAAATCCCACCGGGCCGATGAGATATTTTGGCAACAGTTAAATGCTTGCAGTTGTGGGAAGGTTGTGTCAGAGGCAAGTTGAAGCGCTGAAGTGTCTTCCAGTAGTTGTTGGTACTTCCAGTGTCTTCGAATTAAATGCAAAACTACCGATTCACCACCTGTTGGAGGACTGTTGGAGGACGGTTTGAATGAAGGTAGCTTAATGGGATGCACAACGTACCTTCCAGAATTGAATTCCTGTACAGTCTAAAAATATCATTCACCAGCTAGTAAGAGGTGTACAACAATTTCAACCACCATCAAATCCCACAAATATCAACCACCATCAAATTGCCACCCTACTCATTTACTGTTGTTGGCAAATATCTGGTAAATCATTGCTTATTTTTCCTATAAGAAGAATGAACCCCACCTTTGATTGAAACCAGTACTCAAAGCAGCCATATTTATTCTTATAGTGATGCAATGTGGAGTATACTACTGAGCTAAACATGGGAGTCATGCACCTACTACGTGTTTGCTCCTTGTGGGTTATGTTGATTAGCCTAATGTGTAATATCCTCTTTGTAAATTATGGCGGTTCTTGTTTTAATTTTTCCCTTCCACATGGCACTTGTTTGCATTCAAACATTTTGGGGGAATGGATGTTACCGGGACCCACCATAGACCCTTAGTATGATTGGAGCTGGTTGTTATCAACCACTAATGCCTGGATACAACTTGTTCACGCTTCCCAAACTATTTTGGTGCAAGATTGCTTGATGCACACAATCTGTAAGCTTCAGATTATTTATTGCAAAATGAATATATTCTCTATGTTAGCTAGCAACTTTGTTAGATGGTTCTCGAATTCCTCTTTTTAATAGTGTAAAATTTGAAGAGAATGCTAAATAGAAAATCAGAGAATAATTTGAAATTTGAAGAGTATGTTAGTTTCTTGAACCAGTGAAATATTAATTAAATCACAAAACCCCCCTTTTAAATGGTTTGTAATTCACTTATAACCTCCCTGATATCATTGGAAACCTGCCACAGCTGTAATGCTTGGATTTGACGGATGTGAAATGTTAAATAATCTCTCTGATAACATTTACAACCTATCAACTACATGTAGTTTTCAAGGATTTTAACCGTTCATCGCTTTTTTTGTATCGTTTTGTGTTTCTAATTCATTGCAGGCCTCTTTTTCCCATGATGAGCATATGCCAATAATTTTTCATAATTGTGGGACCCAATAAACTTTATCTTCCTTTTCTCCAATCTAGGTATAATTTAATATTTTGGACTTAAATTTAAATGACTATTTATTATTTCGTTTACGGTAATTTCTTTTTATTAGCAAGCTGATAACTTATTGTTTTTTCAAAGAGTATTAATATTTGAAAAATATTAATATCAATATGTTAGATTTTTTTTAAAAATAATATATAAATATCTAATTATATATTTAGTTTTTTAAAATATTTTTTTTATGCATTAATGTTTTTTAATCTTAAAATTAAAATTTATTTAAATAATTATTATATTATACTATATATAATATATAAATTATATGTACATATATGTAAATTTTAATAATATTATTATTTGACTTTTAAATATATAGATAAATAATCATGTTTTAATAAATATAATTATTTTTAAATAATAATATTAACAAGAATTATTATTCATAAGTGAAATTAAATAAATTGATAAATTAGAATTCAACTGTAATAGATTTCATTTTATTTTTAACTTTTAAAGATTGGTTTACTTGGAGCTTTTAACATACGTTAAAATTTTACATTTAACAATTTTAATATAGTTTATTTTTATTGCAAGTATAGTTTTAATTTTTTAAATTTAATTTATTTCATAATTTAACTATATTACTTCAATATTTTATATTGTTAATAGTGAGTCTATTTTTGAATATGTGTTTAAAAACTTATTTATTGTTCAATACAATACATTCCAGTTCAAAGTGTTCGTGTGCCAATCTTGCAACAAAAAATGGATATTTCTACTTGTGCTATTGTGCTTACACATTGGATTTTTTTTACAACTTTATACACATTTACACTTTAATATCAATATTTAAATAATTTTATATTGTTTAGATTAATTTTAAAAAAAATTGATAAAGAACTAAAATATATCATGAAGATAAAATGATATGTTTTCACTTTTATATATTAGGTAAAAATAAAATACAAATAGGAACAAATATTTAATTACATCTTACTTATTATATTTAAAGAAATTTTTATTTAGAACTAACTCAAATAGTATACAGATTTATAATTATGTTTATTTGACTTTGTTATATTTGATCCCTTTTAGACAAATAGTATACAAATAGTTTGCAAATATAGTATAGTGTATAGTATAGTTTACAAATATAGTATAGGATATAGTTTATATTCGATCCCTTTTAGTCAAGTCTATATCAAATAAAAATATAGTACAGATAGGATAAAATATTAAATTGCATTCTATTTTTTACATTCAAGTAATTTTTTTTCTAAATTTAACTCAAATAGTTTACAAATTTATAATTATATTTATTATATTTTGTTAGATTTGATCTCTTCTACTCAATTCTACCCTAAATAGTTTAAAGATTTTTCCAGTATATTTTATTTTTCTATTTGTTTAGATACATTATGCAAACTTGTCTTGCATAGTGTAACTTTTTCTTTTTTATATTATTTTTACTGCATTTCTATTATAAACACTTATAAACAAACCTATATGTAGTATTCATATTATATTATATTTCTTTTAGTATTTATATTTCAATTATATTATTTTCACTCAATTTGTACTATATCATGCAAACATTTTTTTTACTTGATTTCTATTATAGACACTTGTCACTCCATTAGGAAAACACCCACCCGTACAATTGAATCCAACAAGAACCCAAACTTATATCCATAAAAGAAAAGTAACAAATATTTATTATAAATTTGGTTTTCAATGATGTCCAAATCATAGTTATGGACCACCTAACATCCCTTGCCAATCGTTATTTACTTGTAAGACATTATCTTAGATTAACATGCAAATAACATTTACAATCCACTGGATTCCCTTTCCAATAGTTATTAAATTTTAAGAAACTATCTTAAATTAGCATGCAAATAAACATCTGTTAACTTATTTTATAAATTCTTACTTATTCTTCCATGTATAAGTTTTACCACTTGTTTAGGATATTAAACATACAATATAATGTTTGTCATTTTAAAAATGCAATTTCATTCAGGAATGGACAATTCACATCATCCCAATGAGATTATTGAAATCTCAAGTAGTTCCAGTGGCCCTATTTTGTCGACCAACTCTTCACTGTCGATCAATTGCAATGCAACTTCTACAAGCCACATTCAGGCTTTTGCAAATGACATTACTGTTAGTTGCCTTGACTTGGTACAACAAGCAAAGGCCACTACTCGAAACATCCAAAGTGCAAGAATGTGACATTCAATCAATGGAAGTTACAATACATGAATTCCACTCAACTTGTGAGAAGTTGGGTTCCTTCTGCACTTTCCTCTGTGAAATGAAAGCATATGAGCTTTACGAACAAGGTGGTTTTGTCTACATAAAAGAAGCATTTCAGAACTACTTGAATGATGTCTAATACACTTTCTCCTTGTGACGTTAGCATTGAATGCATATTCAAAGATTTATAGTGTTTCGAATTTACTTAGACAAATTAATACAGTGAACTAACTTTTTTACTCACTACGCTTTCTCTTTTTTGTTCTTACCAATACAACAAGCTACTTCAAAATGCCAATACTTTCATATACATCCTATATAGAATCACATTTACAGATATTATTCTTAAATTACTTTTACACAATGTAAATATTTTTTACACTTTAATATAAACCAATGATTGCATGGTCACAATCAACTAGATTGTGGCTTTTGCACTTATTATCAAATTAGTTAGCTATATTTTGTTGGGTACAAAGTATGCTTTTATGTCATTTATAGTACGTAATAGCTGCCACCTACAATTTACTTTGCAAGGACTAGTGCGCTTTCTCGTCACAATGTATTCTTTGACTAAGAATGTAATTAAGTTGATCAATGATGGAAACGTAGACTTGCAACCCCATCTACAAGCAATAGATATCTCAATGTTTTTCCATGGGCCTAAACCAACAAATTGCTATATGGTAGAACTCTCTGATGGGGTGCACAAGTGGAAGGGTACACTTCCAAAACAGTACAACCACTACATAGATTCTAAAGAGCTCCAAAAGGGCTCTATACTTAAACTCATTAAATATAGTTGCCCTATTATTTGCGATTCAAGGTAAGCCACAATATGTCAATGCTCTTCTACAATATGCCAAATCATAACTTACAAATTATCATTTTCTGAATCCTCTATGTCAAATTGTGTCCTATTGATATTACTTCTTTATTGTACGCTTATAGGTGGATTGTCATATCAGAATTAGAAATCACAAGTTTGCAGCAAGATATTGTTGAAAAATGAGGTGTTTTCTTAGCTTAATACTCTGTAAAACTTTAATATTGCTGTTCTAAGTAAGTATTTTCTTTGTTACATATATTCTTTGTGGGTGATTATCTTGATTAATCCATTTTATTGTTGTAGAATGTAGAGAGAATTATTTAGAAGAACTAGACAAGATAATAGAAGGATCACACAAGATATACCGTGGAGAAACCCTTTCGGGAAAAAACTCCACCAAGAATTATTCTATTATTGAAACTCTGAATTACAATAGCTCCAATTCTTGATTGAGAATGCTTCTTTTGTCTTTACCAATCTTCTTCACACCTGCAATAACAATTATAAAAACTCTATTCAACTTGAATGAGATATAGAGACAATATGCAACCTTGTAATCTCCAAATGGTGATAATTATAATGCATAAGCTCAAGCCCTTGAAAAGGTATGCCATATTCCTTCAAGTAGAGTTCTTTAGTGAAGACTAAAGCTTACAACATGTGCATCATGCATTTGGGTGTCCCAAACTGAAGCTACAACTTCTCCTTCACTTCGGTGATAATTCCAAAGCTATTCCTCAAAGATGGCGCCCATAATTAAAGCTACTTAATTGAGCCTTCAGAAATATCTTATCATGCATTGGAGTTAATTCCAATAAAGCATCTTGGGTGCCCAAGTTGGCTTCAAGTGCTTTATTGTTAACTGAAACATTTACTCAACACCATTTCCAAAGAATGGTCATCCCTTATTAACTGGAGGTAGTCCCTGTTATCTGTCATACAACTCAATTTTATTAGCCATGCATTACAAGTTAACTAAAGCTAACTACATGCAACTCAAAATAAATAACATGCATGCAACATGCACTTGCTTGCAACTGAAGATCACTGAACTGAACTGAACCGAACTGAACTGAACTGAACTGAACTGAACTAAACTGATTCTGAACTGAACTGAACTGAACCAAACTGAACTAAACTGATTTGAACTAAACTTAACTAAACTTAACTGAACTTCAAGCATGCAAACATCAAATCCTAACTCCTAGGATCTTTACATGCATTCAAAAGTGTTAACTGTTACTCTGTATAGTTAACTGAACACAAGGTGAGTTTCACCTTACCATGTGAGTGTCCCATGTGTGTCCTGATATTTGAATTCAATGTAAGGATTAACCCTCATGCTTCTTACGGTAGAATTAATTACAAATTTCAATAATAATCATGATTATTTCATCAAATATTAATCTCATCCTAATCTTAGTGTTATTGAACACATTACAAGAATCTAGGAGATACATGAAATAATTAATGTTTAGGATTTGCAATTGAATGGAAACCTATTTCCAACATTCTCCCACTTGACATTATACATTGCAATTATTCTAAACAAGGAATAATAAAACAAGTACAAGACTCAAGGCCAATGGCCTTCTTGCACCATCTAATCAAACCATGCTAACTTCAAATGCAACCTGCATAATCATGAAGCTTCCAAGCAAATGATTAAAACCAAGAGAACTTATCTATATGGTTTCATAAGATAATTTGTAACATTAATTAAAGTGTTAACTTTCTCAATTAATACCTTCCCATTATCAACCAAACCATTACCTTTCTCAAGCCTCTGTAACCAAACCACCTCTTTAGAGGCATGCTAAACCACCGAGTGTGTTGAATTCACATTCAACCAAGGTGTAGGCTCCTCGGTCTTTTTTGCTGAAAATTTTTCTCACAAGTAACCATTCCAACAAATGTCTCTTACCACAAGAGAATTCTAGCCTCACCTATTTCTCCAAGTATCCATGAGGACCTATAACCAACCAATCCATGCCAAAATCCAAATGCAACACAACACTTTCATGAAGTAATCAAGCAAATGATTAATGTACCCAAAACTTAAGAGAACTACACAAGATCATTCTAAAAGCTCTAATCATGAATCAGGAACATAAACATGACATCCATGATCTAACCATCTCCTCTTAGGAGATCACATGCATCATAACATACTTATACATCCTAGTCTCAAGAGAACCATGTAATATGCCAAAACTCTAATCTAGAGTCAAGAGTTAAACCATGACATAATAGCAACCACTCTAAACCAAGAATGAACCATATCCCCAATCACATGAAGATAACCTTACCAATGATGCATCCAAGTCACTGCCAATAACTCCCACTGAACTGTGATACCGAGTCACACATGGCATTGTGACTACCATCCTCTCTACGAAGATTACTCTGAAACATGAAGCAAATAGTTATCACAAACAATATTAGCTGAAATAACCAATGCATCATTACTAACATCTGAGGACTCCTCAGTAGAAGAATTAGAACTCTCTTTCTTGTTCTTACAATCCTTCTTCACATGTCCTGGTTTCCCACAGTTCCAACACTTTACCTTACTTCATCCTTCTGACTTACCCTTCCCTTCCTTGTTTCCCTTAGGCTCCTTTTTCTTAGGCCTACCTTTTACACAAAACAAGACATCTTAGTTTTCCTCATAGACTTCCTCCTCATCTCCTCATTAGAGTAGAAATAATATTGTCCATCTTTGGATGCTGTTACCACTAATTGCAACAATTAAGATTTTCCCAAGAATTTATTGATGAACAAAGTAATAAAATGCCTTATCCTCATCCTCGGCTTTACATCTCACGGATGCTATTGTTGAGAATTAAATTGAAAGTATTTAAATGTTGTGCTATTGAATCACCATCTTTCATTTTCAATGAATATAATTTCCTTTTCAGATACAACTTATTGGTGAGACTTTTAGTTTGATAAATATCCCCTATTCTTTTCCATAATTTATATGCACTAGTTTCCATTGAAACATTCAAAAGAACATCATCAACAAGAAATAACCTTATTGTTCCTCTTGCCTTTTTATCTAACTTAGCCCTAATCTTTCATCTGAAATAGTTGTAGGTGTCTTTGTCTCATTATTAACAGCTAATAGCTTGATCTCTTTCTTCAAAGAAGATCTTCCATTTTTAATTTCCACATTTTATAGTTAGAACCATTGAACCTTTCAATCTCTAACCTTGAATTCATTGTAACAAAACTTAATTCCAAAATCAGCAAATAACAAAAATAATAAGAGCTCCCACTAAGCTAAAAAACCTCCAATCTTTTAAGAGAAAAGGATCCCAATACTCTACCCAACCTCAACTCTGATACCAAATGTTGAAAAATGAGGTGTTTTCTTAGCTTAATACTCTGTAAAACTTTAATATTGCTGTTCTAAGTAAGTATTTTCTTTGTTACATATATTATTTGTGGGTGATTATCTTGATTAATCCATTTTACTATTGTAGAATGTAGAGAGAATTATTTAGAAGAACTAGACAGCATAATAGAAGGATCACACAAGATATACCGTGGAGAAACCCTTTCGGGAAAAAACTCCACCAAGAATTATTCTATTAGTCAAACTTTGAATTACAATAGCTCCAATTCTTGCTTGAGAATGCTTCTTCTGTCTTTACCAATCTTCTTCACACCTGCAATAACAATTATAAAAACTATATTCATCTTGAATGAGATATAGAGACAATATGCAACCTTGTAATCTCCAAATGGTGATAATTACAATGCATAAGCTCAATCCCTTGAAAAGGTACGCCATATTCCTTCAAGTAGATTTCTTCAGTGAAGACTAAAGCTTACAACATGTGCATCATGCATTTGGGTGTACCAAACTGAAGCTACAACTTCTCCTTCCTTGGGTGATAATTCAAGTATTCCTCAAGATGGGCCCAAAATTAAAACTACTTGAATTGAGGCCTTCAAAGAAATATCTTATCATGCATTGGAGTTAATTCCAATAAAGCATCTTGGGCGCCCAAGTTGGCTTCAAGTGCTTTATTGTTAACTGAAACATTTACTCAACACCATTTCCAAAGAATGGTCATCCCTTGTTAACTGGAGGTAGTCCCTGTTATTTGTCATACAACTCAATGTTATTAGCCATGCATTACAAGTTAACTAAAGCTAACTACATGCAACTCAAAATAACTAACATGCATGCACCATGCACTTGCATGC
>VDFB02074949.1:0-23932 GCA_007258455.2 Sequoia sempervirens
CCCTTAACCCTTGTACACCCCGTACCCTTTATCTCTCTTCCACTCCCCCCTCTATCTCTCTAAAAAGTCTCTCCCTCCTACCCACTCTCCCTCTCGAGCTCCTCTACCCTTAACCCTTAAACCCTAGGACCCCCTACCCTTTATCTCTCTCCCACTCCCCCCCTCTCTCTTTGAAGTATCTCCCTCCTACCAAGGATTAAATTTGATGGTCGAATTTTCCTATCAACAAATTTTTTAATTACGGTTATCTATTCAAGGGTGCCCTTAAAACATTATGATATACCTTAGTGTATGTAAAATTATATAAAAATAAAACAGATATATCATTATAATTCTATATAAATTTTGATAGTTTATCAAAAATATCTCCTTTTACAATCTTCTTAAAATTTTGATTGTATTCTACAGCAAAAATCTTTCTCTTAAGCTATCATTTAAAAAGAATATAAATAATATTTATATTAATATTAAAATCAAGGTGTTCGACTGAACATCTTTAGAATGTTCGGTCAAACCCATTTAAAATCATTTTTTTATTTTATGTGTACTGGGTTCGGTCAAACATGGATTCGGGCGAATCCTTGTTCGACCGAACATTTTTATTTTCTTCGACCAAACACCTGTTCGGCCGAACTCCTTTGTTTTTTTCACCCTTGTCTTTAAGGGCAACGCTAAATTGGTCAGAATTTGCACTTCAAGCTCGATTTGAGAATGAAAAATGGAGGGAGATCTCAAACCAATCAGTATCGTGTCTTCAAACGAGCTATCCAATGAATATAATTTTAATATGTTTTGATTATATTATCTATCCGTTTTTTAAGTTTTATTAAATATAGGTTTTTCACTGAAAACAAAACTCTCTCTGCACAAGTGGAAAAATAGAAGATTATCAAAAAAAAAAATTAAAAATATCAAAGTGCACCAGATATTGGAGTCCTTGATCCAAAAAAAAAAAAAAGAATTTCGATACATACAGAAAGTTATGTGTTATACTCGTGTTATGTCTGAATTGTAATTGATTTGACTTTGAAACTTGATTAAAGAAAAAATATTCAATAAAAACTATGTAACCAAGTGGAAGCACTAGATATGAGTTAGAAATCTAAATTTGAAGAATTGGAATTTTATCTTTCAAGGAAAAAAATTTATGTGTTATATGGTGTCGTCACTTTTTAAAAATGCTTTTTTTGAAAAAAACCAATTTTTGTGGGAGATGGAAAAAGAAGTGCAATCTGATTCCAAAAAAATTGAAAAAAATATTTTTAGATTCTATAGACAAAATATGACAAGACTCTAGTTTGCATCATCTTCAAATTCCTCATGGTTTAATCGCTATAGGTGCCCGAATGTGGAGATTTTGTTAAAAAAAAAAATATCAGTGTCCAGTTTGGCCAAAAATTGTAAACCACTATTGTGGGATCACCCACTATTAATTAAAGAAAACCTTAACATATAATCAATTTTCTATCTTTAAAATGTTGTCACAAAGAAACTAACCCTCTAAGGTAGAGTTTCACGCTCATAACATGGCAAATACCTCTAACAATCTGTACAAAACCCTACCAATCTAAATGGACTCCTTCTAGAAGGTTACAACTTCAACCCACAAGGGAAAAACTACTACAAATACAAGTACAAAAGATAGAATACACACAAACTATGGTGTGATTTCCAAAATTCACTAATTAATCCTCATAAAGGTGTACAAGTACCAAACTAAAGTTGTATGACTCACAAAGTAGTTTTAAACCCAACAATAAATGAAATGGCTAGATTAAAATAGGCATGACCCTCTTGATGATTCAAACTATCAATATAGAAATATTTACAAATAAATATCTATCATCACCTCAAATTTGAAACCACACATATGTTTGATTGGAAAAAAGGATCTAGACCCTAAATCACACTTGTTCCCATATGACACTAGGGAAATGATAAAAAATGATCTCAATATCCATTTGGCTACAAACCTCAATGGAAGAGCCAAAATGGTGGATCAGGGTTTTAATCCTTTGTTGGGGGATGATGTTAATATGATTAATTAATTTTTAATTGATCGAATTTTATGATGCAATGATGTTCTTAGGTTATCTATGAAAATACAACAAACTGTTGAGATTTTTTTAAAAACAAAGAATAGACAAATAGAAACAAAGTTTAGAATAAAAGAGGGAAGACAAAGAAGAACTTGACATATAAATTCGGGCCTGAAAAAACTAGATAGGGGCACTGGGTGCCCTAGACTGAGTAGCAACTACTCAAGGTTTGATTTCACTCTCTTGTTGCTCTTGGTCTATGTGCTCTTCTCTTCTGGACTCATTGTTGGAACTTTGTTTGTCGATGATGAAATCCACTTTCCTTGACTTTATGACTTGCAGGGCTTGAATGCATGAATGAGCAATTAGGCCTTTGATCTTCCTCCAATTCACTTCAAATTTGTGTCCTACACACATGAAAGAGGGGGAAGGGTTGTTTCATATAGGGTCTTTCCTAAGTCAAACCCCGTTTTGTTATTTCTACATCCACAATGGCTATGATGATATAAAAAGAGAGCTTAGCCTTGGTTGGGTAGAGACTAAATGATAAACAAGTGATAAATTGACAGTTGTTGCAACTCACCACTCAGATTTGCATTCCTTGATGAATTGAAGTCATGCACTCATCACCTTCAAGGAGAAATTGATACTTGATTTGAAGTCCTACAAGTGTTAGTACTCACAAAATAAATGAACATGAAATATAAACAAAATCACATAAAAACATGATGCATGGCTAACATGATGCTTGATTGAAATAAATGCTATTGTAATTATGCTAATTATGCTAATTCTGCTCTTGACTGCTCTTAGGATGCTCAATGATAATCTCAATTACTTTTCTAAACATGTTAGGAGTAAAATGGTGAAAATGATTTATATTTAATATATGCAATTCTTTTAATTTCTCAAAAATCAAATATCGATAGCAAACAATTAATTTTAGATTTCAAATATTAAAATGTTGTCATCAATATATTTAAATTTTAGCCAAAAGGGCTGAACAAGGGCGTTGGGAACCCTAGTCTAGATCAATCCTTTTTGGGGCCTTAAACATCGGTGTTAAATACTAAATGTTTATTTTTTAGTTTCATCTTTTAATTTTTTGAAGATATTTATAAAATAGGTAAATTAAATGCATAATTGGGTCCAAGCACATAGGAGGGAGCTAAAACCTAGTGTGAAATTGTCAAGGGTGACAATTTTCAATGTTACAACATAATACTTTTATAATACCAAACACCAAATATATTGGATGCATTTAGCATTTTGGTGATCTCTAAGTGAAATCACTTAAATGGTTTGGAGGGTTTTTGTTCTCGAAACCATCTTGTTGAAGGGTTTTCATCCTCAAACAAAAGAATTCATGTTCATTCTCTTGAAAAATAAATTGATAAAATAAATAAGAAGACTCTTTTTTTGTGTCCAATCCTCTTTATATAACTTTTGGAGGGAACTTAAAATGTAATTTAATATTTTTTTTAGCATTATAAATTATCACCCATGACAATTTCATACTATGTTTTTCTCCCCCTAAATTAATGAGCCTAATTGGGTCCCTAGTTTCCTAAATTATGCATTTCAAAGGGCTATTTTTACCATTTTATGAAGCATTTCAAGCATTGAATAAATGTAGACAATTAATGTTTTGATCCCAACACTAAATGTCTTGGAAGATAGGGCCAAGACCCATACACCCATGGGTGTATCGGTCCCCCTATCTTGTCAGGGATCAATTTTTAATATGTTGTTGGCGGCATTTTAACATTCAAAAATTCAAATTTTAAGTGTCGACTTTTAGGATCTAATTTTTGGGAAATTAGAACAGTTGCATATAAATACCTAGTTATTTTATCATTTGAAATTTAATAAGAATTAACAAGCATCCATAGACAAAATATTATTGTTAAGAGCAAGTCAAGAGTGGCATTGCAACAATTCAAGATCCAACATCATGTCAAAAATTTCTATGTGTGTTCATGTTTTGTGAAGGCTAACACTTTTATAGGTCTCCAAAGAATTCAAGAAAATCAAGCAAGCAAAATTCAAATCCTTGAGGTGATGTGTGTGGTGAGTTGTAGCACTTAGTGATTTCATCATTCCTTCTTTTCAGTCATCCATTTATCATTGACATTGCCATTGCGGAAGTGGAAACACTTACACGGGGTTTGACTGAGGCAAGCCCCTAAATGACATAACATTTCTTCTCTCTTTGAATGTGTAGGTTATAGGTTAGAGGTGGATTGAAATAAGATTAAAGGAAAGTTTTCCATTGTTGCATTCAAAGCTCTAAAATTTGTCAAGCCATTGAAACTCACCTACATAATTATTTGATGAAATTCTAACAACTTTGCAATCGAGAAACAAAAGGTTAGGTCCAACATCAGAGGACTACAAAATTAGTTTCAAGACCCCCTTTCAAAGACCCATACACCCCTAGGCATCTGAGTCCTCCTTTGCATGCCAAATCCAACTTTTTATGATAGGAGCACAATCTCCAATACTTCTCAAATCTACTTGTAGTTTACTGTTTCAATCTGTGTGTTTCCATAATATTGCATTTGTTATATTAGGTCATATTGTTCAATTAGGTTAATCATTCCAAATCATTTCTAGTCCCTTTTTCAAGGTCCCAAGAATGTAGATCCAAGTTTGATTGACTAACCTTCATGGTTGAAAGTCAATCTATACACGCATCCTAATGTACCTTTGAAAAGGGACCTGTAATTGATCCCAGGTTTCATGCATTAAAATTAGGGTTCCCTTTTTCACATGTTACTTTTTAAAAATATTTTCCTTCAAATTCATTATATAAAAGTGTTTTAAATAATCACTTTTAGGACCTTGATCCTAGCAACACTTTTTAACCAAGTATAACAACCTTTTTAAATAGTTAAAAATCAGTAGTATTTTTAAAATGTAATATGTTACTTTTCTACAACTTAAATTTAATTATTTAATTATTTCCTTTTTTACCACACCATTAGCCTACAAGCAAAAAATTAAAGAAATAGGCTAAGGGTCTTCATTAATCTTACCCTTCAGAAGGGAATATAACAATTCAATAATGTTTAAAGAATAATGTCTTTGGTGTGTTCTTTATTTTAAATTTAATGTAGACTTAGATTCTTCTATGAGTTGAACCTGAATAGTGTGAAAATAACTTCTAAGATGCAGATTTAATCTAGTACTATGGTAGATTTTTGTAACCTAGTCATAACATTTGATATTTGATGGCATGTCAAGGAATGACATTATTTAAAATGTATCTCAAGGAAGTTGTTGGATTTTCAGGGTCATGTTCTGTTAGGCTAAATATAGCTTTGGGCTAATGATTGAAGATAATAAATAAAAGCATGTAATGGCCTACTGACCCATTCTCATACAATGTATTCTTTTTAATGCTCCAAATCCAAGTATTCCTAGAATGAGCGTTCTTTGTAATGTGGATGTTTCTCATTATTCCTTAGAATTTTAGGATGATGTTTAAATGCACATGTGAATATCTTTAAATATCAAGATATAATGAATGGTTGCACAAGTTTGTACTAAGTCACATCCAATGATTAGTGGGAAAGAGCAATAGTCAACAATTTTAAACTTGAGGTCAATTCTAAGTGATTTGGGATCAAACTCAAGCATCATTTAAGATTGATCCCAAATAAAACTATAGATTTTGTGATTAGGAATGGATTTATGGAAGTCTAATAATGGGCCAAATATATGTAAATAGGTGCATATGGAGCTAGGATAATGTCAAATGTATGAAAATGTGTGATGATGAGAATAAATGGAGATAAAAATCATGAAAGGAACCAAATTTAAACACTAGTGTGCGCTACTTCTCATTATATAATCATATTAAGATATTTCATCAAAATGGGCCCAAAAGTAAATGGAATTTGGCATGGCTATGCAAATTTCACCATTACAATGTTTTGAAGGTAAAAAATGGTTATTATTGATACAAAGAAAGAAACACAATTGAATTCAAAAGCACAAAAAAATATCTATATGTATTGTGAAAAATGACCTCAAAATTGTTCATCTTGTAAGAAATAAAACTTAAAGTAGCACCAAGAATTGTCATAGTATGAATTCATGATTAAAAAAGGCAAGGATGACTAAAGAAGAAAATTAGGGCTTTTTTTAGAATCAATTTGCTAGGACATACAATCAATTTGCCTATTCTTTAGCTACCCCATATCTAGTGGAGTCTCAAGACAAGGGAATAATAGTGGGACAATGGCTAGGTCATAGTGGGTCAAGGTTTATAGATGAACCCCCTAACAATATTGAGGGGTAGTGCCCCTCATAAGGGTTTAGGAGTGAAGCCCACTACAAGGTTGAGGGCCAACAACCCTCATAGGGTTTGAGACAATGCCCTTGTCACATTCCCTGTCACAAATTAAGATTAGTGCCATGAGGATTCAAAATGGACTTTTTGAGTAAACTATCACATGGGATGTCTAGGCATTTCAAGTGTGGTCAAGAAATGCAAGGAGTCTTCTAAGCATCTTAAGAACATTGTAGTATCTCTATAACATTTCATGGATGTACGTCTTGGAAACATCTACTCTTTAAAGGAGATGTACCAGAAACATCCTAACATCCCTTGAAACCACACTCCATATAGATTGTTCACTAGATTAACTATTTAATAATTTTCAAAACTTAAAAAATAATTTAATAAATAAGAATAAATTTTTTACAATAATTAACTGATAGTCTTTCCTCACAAGACCTATCTCTTCAAGTCACCCAAAAATCAGTTAAGCCGTTGGAGATCACGTGGCATTTAATTAGCCGATTTGTATCAGCTTTCACTGGAAAGTTGTCTTACGCCGTACAAAACTGTCGGATAGTTGAAATATTCCTCGCGTCACGCCTGAAAACAAATTATAACTTGCAACGAATATTTTACATTTAAAAGGCTGCAAAAAGCTTCTCTTGATTTTAACGTCTACTCTCTTAACGATGAAAGTTTGGAAAAAAAAACCTGACGGATGTAAAAACGTTACAGCATAAAAAATCTTATTAAATCTACATCTGTGAAAAATTTGTCATTGAGCTCAAGAATCTAGGTACTAGCTCTAAAACCCCGATATTTTTACATCTACTTTTCATTTATTGTGAATAGAAAGCAGCATCTGTAAGGAGATTGCTTTTGGTTCGTCTCATTTTCATAAAAATGTCTCTGACTTGATTTCCCTCTTCACAAGATTTTTTTCATTAATGCATGCCTTGCTGTCCACAGTCATGCTTTCTCTGCCGCCATCGTTAATCACCGACCAAAGTGTAGACAAATACACGGGACTCACGTTTATTTGACATCTTTAAATCCTTTAAAACCTCTCGTTTTTCATTTATCGGCAAGCAGCTGCCCTTTCAGTATTTAGTCACTTTTCATTGGCCTGCTCAGTGGCGCAGTTGCAGCAGTTCTTGTAGGAAGCGCAATGATGTGAAGATTTAATATATTTAAGAATTTATCTGTTCGTGTTTTCATTACAAGGTCATTTAAGTTTTCCGTGTAATTCAAGTATAACAGAGATCTGTTTGTCTTCAGTTGTCTAAAGGCAGTTTTTGGCAAGATCTTGTTTAAAGAAGTGCTCTGTATGAGTCCCCATTAAACATGGCAAGTCTCATCTCTCTGCAGGCAGTGCTTATAATATCTTTAACTTTATTTTTGAAATGCTAGAGGTTAGGTCTGTTTCATTTTTGTAGTAATTTCTTATTTAAAGGAGTGCTCTGTGTGAAGCCACACTAAGCATTATAGTCTCAATTCTCTACGATCATTGCTATTATGTATATTGCATCCCATATTCTTGTTAACTAGTAGTATCTGTTACGATTCGACTGACTCCATTGCTGAAATGTATGCTTAATTTTCAAATCAAAGTCACAACTGGATACTAGTTCTTGTAGGAAGCGCAATGATGTGAAGATTTAAGATATGTAAGAATTTATCTGTTCGTGCTTTCATTAAAAGGCCATTTAAGTTTTCTGTGGAATTCAAGTATAACAATTATAGAGATCTGTTTGTCTTCAGTTGTGTAAAGGGAGTTTTGCCAAGATCTTGTTTAAATAAGTGCTCTGTATGAGGCACCATTAAGCATGGCAAGTCTCATCTCTCTGCAGGCAGTGCTTATATCTTTAGTTTATTTTTGAAATGCTAGAGATTAGGTTTGTGTTCATTTTTGTAAACGGAGTTCTAGTAATTTCTTGTTAACCAGTAGTATCTGTTACGATTCGACTGACTTCGTTGCTGAAAAGTGTGCTTAATTTTCAAATCAAAGTCACAATTGAATTTTTGTTCTAGTGGATTAACATATTAAAGCTGCATTGCTTAAATTCATTGCGTCACATTTTTGCTCCATTAAGCCTAATTTACAATCCTCTGTAATTTTTTTTTTTTTTATTAGCTATTCCTCCTTTACCAACATTCCAGCATTCATACCTCAAAATGACTTCTGGGGATGTTAGAACTGAGGAAGCTTTTGATTATGTCCTTGGAAGAAAAGAATGAGTAGTGAAGATAGCATTAGTGAAATTTTTCTACCTATCTTTCTCGAGCTTCCATGTTTTTGGAATTTAATATGCTTTCGAGCTTCCATGTTTTGGAATTTAATATGCTTTTTGGAATTGTGCGCTCAGAAACCGCAATTTATTTTTTGAAGTTTGAACCTTACCATCATGTGGATATACTGTAGAAATCCATTGAATTGACTTTTTTTATGCTCATGCTCGCTTGATTCTTTTGCGACTCCACTTGTTTTGAGAAGTAGTAGTATGAACACATTTGGAGGTAAACTTAAAAAATATTTCAATTGGGATGGTCTTTTACTGGTTTCAGTAACTGAAAGCCTTATATAAGTTTTCTGAGGTCAGAATGCTTTAATTCTTAACATTCACTTTATTCACGCATGTGTGTGTGAGAGATGGAGAGATAAACTTCTAATGTATTTATGGTTTATGTGAATTTATTAAATTTCTCTTTCGTGAATGTTGAACCTGCACATATGTTCAGTGCATACAGAAATTTCAATGCATGTATAAATGCGATTTGCAACCCTTCGTATGGTAACTAGTTATATATAAATTTTTGATTAGCAATGCCTTTTACCAATATCGTAACTGTCATACCCAAAAATGACTCATGGGATGTCAGAACTTAGGAAGTTTAATTATCTCCTTATATGATAAGAATGAGCAGTGAAGATAGCATCAGTGAAATTGTCCTACCTATCTTTATGGATCTTCCATCTTTAATTATTCAATATTTTTTTGGAATAGCGTGTCCAAATACCTTCAATTCTTTTTCAACCTTATGTTTCCTTCATGAGGATTAATTGTGAAAAATCCTTTGACTAGGTTTTTTAATTGCTCATGCTCATTTAATTCCATAGTTGCGGGGAGACACATCTCCCCCCCCTCTGAGTCTCCAAGACGCATCTACGGTATCCATACCGTCTTTGGAGACGCCTCCAAGAGGCTGGAGACTTCTGTCAAAGTTTCTTGAGTAGCCTCCGTCACGTCTCCCGCTAAAATATCTAAAAAAAACTTTAAATTTAAACATTTGAAACTTTAAAATTTGTAAAGCATAATGTATTTGATGCCTCTAAGAGCGATTAAAATTTAATATCCATTGTTAAACTTATTGCTGCTATTGTTTTGAAAGTTTAATATCATATTTTCAGATTTTCTATAAATTATTAATTTTATTTTTTTAATTTTTTAATTTATATTAAAAAAATGGCGTCTCTAAGTACCCTCGTCTCCTATTTAAAAAAAAAGCAATAGTATGAGCACAATTCAAAGCTAAACTAAAAAGTATTTCAATTGAGTCGGTTTCTGCTATATCAATAATTGAAAATTTGAAACCTTTATGTTTTACAAGGTCAAAATGCTTTAATATCTAGCATTCATGCATTTTGTAAATTTCATAGTGATTTTTGTGCATTAAATTTCTCTAGCATGAATGTTAAATTTCTCTAGCATGAATGTTGAACTTGCACATTTATCAGTGGATACATGAACTTTATCATGTGTTCATAACTCTGGTTTTTTCTTCTTATCTTGTTACCTACCTATTCTATTTACTTCTATATCTCATTCAAGATCTATTTGCATGTCTTGAAATACATAAATTCTCTCGAGCACACATGTTTGGAATTCGTATTGCTACGCCTCCATATGTTTCACCCATACTCCCAACATCTGAATGTTTATTGTGGTCCTATTTCTGTAGATGTTCTAAAAAATAAAGATAAAATTCATATGATTATTAACAACTTCTATTCAATCGTCATCTTGGATGGAAATGTAATGCTGGATCATTTTGTTTATACCACTGCAAGTTGCTTGAAGTTACCTCTACTTATTACTGCTACATAGAAATAATTGATAATTGTTGTACAAATGATACACTTGATTTGTTGTCTCTATTATTTTTGAGCCCAATATCTTACTGCTCACTTTATGGGTTATCGTTTTAATCTTATTTGTAAACTATCTTGTTGATTGCCTTCTTGTACTGGGCAGATTCTGTGCCAGGCTAATATGGCTTACATTAAATTCTCAATTTTTTTTTAAGGTTGTTCAAGTCAAAAGTAAGTGAAAAATTGCCTTCACAAGGTGACCACCTTTCAATTTGTGGATGCAACAAAGTAGTAAACAGATGGCTAAAGGAGTTGGAGCAACTTTAGAAAAGGTTAATTTTATTTTTGATTTAGTATATGTAGCTGTGTCAAAGGTAAAAGGTAAAAGCATAAGGCATTTATGGATGCTACTTCTAGACCCACTATTCAATAATCTTGTCCTATTTAAAAAAATTCTGCTGCGGTAAAGTTTAGTAAATTTTTCTTGTAAACTCTGTCCCTTTTTTCATCGGCTTCGTTGACAGCACGATACTACAAAAGCTAACGGAAGTTGACTATGTAGGGGACTTATGAAGATGATCCCCATGACCCACAACCTCTTCTACTGAGTGGGATGAGAGGGAGAACGCAACCCCGATACTATTATTGCACTATTACTCATGGATTTCACTACTAATCAAACCTTGTAATCAATGTTTTATCACAAGCCTCTTAAGTTCCAACATCAACATATAAGAATATAATCAAAATGTGTATGTTTTTGAGGTGTTAATGTTTAATAATGCCATGCAACATTTAATGTGTCAAGTGTTGAAATTTTTTTTTTAATTGTTTTGCATCTTTTCACAGCTATTTGAAAACATATTGTCATTTGACTTTTAAAGTAGCTCTTCCTTCTACATATTGCATGGACTATCCTACATTGACAACATTTTAACCCTAAAACATTCCACCAAACATTGTTAAAAAAATCATCCTTTTGGAGTTGCTAGTGTCTTAAGACTATGTTTATGATCAACAATTTTAGATGTTTTTGATAAGATAAGCAACATTTACAGGGTGTTGTACCCTTTACACAAAAATTGCAAAGGCCCAAAAAAAGAATCTAGTTCAAATAGGGAATGAACTAGGAAGAGGGAACAAACCACACACAAAAACAACTAACAGACAATTGTTGGAACACAGACTAGGACTTAGACAACCCCAGAATCAGAGGGGACCAATCTGACTCCCTTAACCCTAGGCTGTGAGTTTGCGACGGATCGAGGGAGTCCCTTCTTCTTTCTTAGCACCATAGACCAGGAAGGCTTAGAAATCAAGTCCATTGATTGAGGCGAGAGATGCAGATCAACCAAAGCCACCAAGGGCAAAGAGCCACCACACAACAATGGAGGCGGCAACGTAGGGGAGGAAACAAGAACGAACAAAGGACCATCAACATCAATCAAGGAAATTCAGCCAGGCTCAGACAAATCAGTGTCAGCAAATTGAGCCAACTGTGGCTCCACACAGAGTTTAGCTAGAATAAGAGTAAACAAAGGTTCTTGAGGATAAACAATGAAGTCAACATACTTTAAAGAAGCTTTCAAAGGAGGAGGACCCACCGTGAGGTGATTCGAGAGAGCATCCTTCCACCAAGTAGCAACACCCTTGTGGCGGGCATGTGGGCAATAAGAGGCCAAATGATCCACTGAGAAGCATCTCCTACACTGAAAGGGGAGACCCTTATAGTCCAGAAGTTGTTTCCAAGGTCTGTCCTCCACCATCAAGACCACATCACCATGGAGAGACTTGGAGATGTCCAAATTAATTAAAATGTGAGCCGCCGTAGTATGCCCAAGATCTCAAGATGTAGAATCCACCTTCAGAAAGCTACCAATGGCATTGCCAATAGCTTCAAAACAAGAATCCTCCCAAAACTGGAGAGGGAGATTTGACAAACGAATCCAAACTGGTCTAGTATTTAGAGGCTCTGTTAAACAATTTTTGATGTTATTTTATGCATAACAAAAAACATTAGTTGCAAGGTTATACTTCCTTCACTACTCTAATTTTATATTACTTGTAGCTGTAGAACCATTTAGATGATGTTCAATATCCCCAGTACTATACTTAACAAAATTCAATGTTTAACATGTTGGTTGGCATGACATCCAAGATCACTACAATGACTCATGTCAAAACTCACCAACTAATGTTGTATCAAGACCTATAAATAGTTAATAATGATTAGTACACACTTCTCATGTTGTATCAATTTTTTAATCAAGTACTTGTCAATTCAATTATAGACCTCTTGTCAAATTTATAAGACATCTTATATAAATTACAATTGACATAACCATTGCACCTAAGTGCTAGTATATATATAAAAAATATCTTAATTTTTACTTTGTAGTTGGGTTCTTTTGTACTATACATTCACACTCTATTAATTCGATGCTAATGCCCAACCATTAACTTCAAAAGTTTTGACTACCTCGTGATAGTATGAATTCATGACTTAAAAAGGCAAGGTGACTAAAGAAGAAAATTAGGGCTTTTTTAAGAAAAGCTTAAATTGTTAGCACATATAATCAATTTGCCTATTCTTTTAACTCCATATCTAATGGAGCCTCAAGACAAGGGAATAATAGTGGGATGATGGCTGGGTCATATTGGGTCAAGGTTTGGAGATGGAGATGAATTCCCCAACAATATTGAGAGTTAGCATCCCTCATAAGGGTCTAGGAGTGAAGCCCACTACAAGTTTGAGGGCCAACAACCCTCATAGGATCTGAGACAATGCCCTTGTCACTTTCCTTGTCACAAATTAAGGTTAGTGCCACAAGGATTCAAAATAGTCTTTTTCAGTAAACTATCACAAGAGATGCCTAACATTTGAAGTGTGGTCAAGAAATGCGAGGAAGTCCCCTACACATCTCAAGGACATCCTATCATCTCAATAACATCTCATGGGTGTACATCTTGAAAACATCTACTCTTTAAAAAACATGTACCAGAAACATCCTAAGCATCCCTCTAAAACAATACTCCACATAGATTGTTCAGTAGATCAATTATTTAAAAATTTCCAAAACTTAAAAAATAATTTAATAAATAAGTATAAATTTTCGACAATAATTAACTAGGACTTTCCTAAGTGAACTTACGAATCAACGAACCGTGTGAAAACCTATCTCACCTCTGAAAACAAGTTTAATCTCGCTATTTAAACCATATTCAAGTCACCCAAAAATCAGTTAGGCCGTTGGAAACCAGGTGGCATTGAATTAGCCGATAGGCTATAATTTGTAGCAGCTTTCACGTGCCAAGTTGTCTCATACCGTAAAAAACTTTCGGATAGTTGAAATATTCCTCACGTGACGCCTGAGAATATTTTTTTATTTAAAAGGCTGCAAAAATCTTCTCTTGATCTTACCTCTCTAATCTCTTAATGATAGAAGGCTGCAAAAAAATCTAACAGATGTAAAAATCTTACAGCTATAAAAAGTCCCATCAAATCTACACGTCTGTGAAAAATCTTTTCTTCAGCTTAAGAATCTACGAACTCTGAAACCCCGATGTTTTTACATCTACTTTGAATACATAAGATTGAAGCAGCAGCTGTAAGGAGATTGGTTTTGTTTCGTCTCATTTTTATAAAATTTCTCACTTGATTACCCTTTTTACAAGATTTTTTCATTAATGCATGCTTTGCTGTCCACAGTAACGCTTTCTCTGCCGCCATCCTTAATCACCGCCCAAAGTGTAGAAAAATACATCGGACTCACGTTTATTTGACATTTTTGAAACCAGTACTTGTTTTCATTTTTCGGCGAGCAGCTGCCCTTTTTGTATTGAGTCACTTTTCATAGGCCTGCTCAGTGGCGCAGTTGCAGCAGTTCTTGTAGGAAGCGCAATGATGTGAAGATTTAAGATATGTAAGAATTTATCTGTTCGTGCTTTCATTAAAAGATCATTTAAGTTTTCTGTGGAATTCAAGTATAACAATTATAGAGATCTGTTTGTCTTCAGTTGTGTAAAGGGAGTTTTGGCAAGATCTTGTTTAAATAAGTGCTCTGTATGAGTCACCATTAAGCAGGTTAATTCTCATCTCTCTGTAGGCAGTGCTTATATCTTTAGCTTTATTTTTGAAATGCTAGAGATTAGGTTTGTGTTCATTTTTGTAAACGAAGTTATAGTAATTTCTTGTTAACCAGTAGTATCTGTTACGGTTCGACTGACTTCGTTGCTGAAAAGTGTGCTTAATTTTCAAATCAAAGTCACAATTAGATTTTTGTTCTCAGTAGTGGATTAACATATTAAAGCTGCATTGCTTAAATTCATTGTCACATTAATGCTTAAATTCATTGTCACATTTTTGTTTCATTAAGCCTAAGTTACAATCCTCTGTAATTATTTCTATTTTTTAATTAGCTATTCCTCCTTTACCAACATTCCAGCATTCATACTTAAAAATGACTTCTATGGATGTTAGAACTGAGGAAGCTTGATTATGTCCTTAGAAGAAAAGAATGAGCAGTGAAGATAGCATTAGTGAGATTGTCCTACCTATCTTTGTCGAGCTTCCAAGTTTTGGAATTTAACATGCCTTTTGGAATTGTGTGCTCAGAAACCTTAATTTTATTTTTTGAAGTTTGAACCTTACCTTTGTGTGGATATACTGTAGAAATCCATTGAATTGGCTTTTCTTTGTATGCTCATGCTCGCTTAATTCCTTTGTGAATCCTCTTGTTTTGAGAAGTAGTAGTATGAACACAGTTTTGAGGTAAACTTAAAAAATATTTCAGTTGGGCTGGTCTTTTACTGGTCTCAATAACTGAAAGCCTTAAATAAGTTTTCTGAGGTCAGAATGCTTTAATTTCTAGCATTCACTTCGTTCACTCATGTGTGTGAATGTGTGAGAGAGAGGGAGAGATACACTTCTAATGCATTTATGGTTTATGTGAATTTATTGAATTTCTCTTTTTGTGAATGCTGCACCTGCACATATGTTCAGTGCATACAGAAATTTTAATGCATGTATAAATGTGATTTGCAACCCTCTGTATAGTAACTAGTTATATATAAGTTTTTGATTAACTATGCCTTTTACCAATATCTTAACTCTTATACCCCAAAATGGTTCATGGGGATGTCAGAACTTAGGAAGTTTAATTATCTCCTCATATAAAAGAATGAGCAGTGAAGATAGCATCAGTGAAATTGTCCTACCTATCTTTATGGATCTTCCATCTTTAATTATTCAATATGTTTTTTGAATAGCGTGCTCAGATATCTTAAATTCTTTTCTAACCTTATGTTTCCTTCACGAAGATTAACTGTGAAAAATCCTTTGAATGGGTTTTTTATTTGTTCATGCTCATTTAATTCCTTTGTTTTGAGAAGCAGTAGTATGAGCACAATTCAAAGCTAAACTAAAAAGTATTTCAATCGAGTTGGTTTCTGCTGGTTTCAATAATTGAAACCATTTTGTAAGTTTTACAAGGTCAAAATGCTTTAATATCTAGCATTCATGCATTTTGTAAATTTCATTTGTGCTTTAAATTTCTCCTGCATGAATGTTGAACCTACACATTTATTAGTGGAAACAGGATTTTTATCATGTGTCCATAACTCTGGCTTTTTTTCTCCTATCTTGTTACCTACCTATTCTAATTACTTCTATATCTCATTCACGATTTGTTTGCGTGTCTTGAAATATTTAAATTCTCCTTAGAACAAATGTTTGGAATTCGTATTGCTACGCCTCCATCTGCTTCACCCATATTCCCAACGTCAGAATGTTTGTTGTGGTGCTATTTCTGTAGATGTTATAAAAAATAAAGATGAAATTCATATGATTATTAACAACTTCTATTCAATGGCATCTTGGATGGAAATGTAATGCTGGATCATTTTGTTTATGCCACTCCAAGTTGCTTGAAGTTACCTCTATTTATTACTGCTACATGGAAATAATTGACAATTGTTGTACAAATGATACACTTGAATTGACGTCGCTATTCGTTTTGAGCCCAATATCTTATTGCTCATTTTATGGGTTATCATTTTAATCTTAATTGTAAACTGTCTAGTTAATTGCCTTTTTGCACATTGACAGATTCTGTGCCAGGCTAATATGGCTTACATTAAATTCTCATTTTTTTTAAGGTTGTTCAAGTCAAAAGTAAGTGAAATTGCCTTCACAAGTTGACCTCCTTTCAATTTGCGGATGCAGCAAAGTAGTCAACAGATGGCTAAAGGAGTTGGAGCAACTTTAGGAAAGCTTAATTTTCTTTAAGATTAAGTATATGTAGCTGTGTCAAAGGTAAAAGTAGAAGGCATTTATGGTGAAAAAGCTAGGTGGGCTTAAATAAATTATGAATTGGATGCTACCTCTTGGTTCATTATTGAAGAATTTTATCTTATTAAAAAAAAAATTCTCCAAATTTTGCCCATTTGACAGCACAATAGTACAAAAGTTGATGGAAGTTGACTGTGCAGGGGATTTATGAGGAGGATCCCCATGATCCTCAGCCTCTTCTACTGAGTGGAATGAGAAGAAGAATACAAGCCAGTCATTATTATTGCTATTACTCATAGATTTCATTACTAATCACCCTGCACTTGAGGTTTTATCATAGACCTTTTAAGTTCTAACATCAACATATAAGAATATAGTCAAAATGTGTATATGATTTTGGTGTTAATATTTAATAGTGCCACACAATACTCAATATATCAAGTATTGAAAATGATTTTTAATTGTTTTTATCATCTTTTGACAACTGTTTGAAAACATAATGGTATTTGTCTTTAACACCGCGGGCGCTTGACGTGACACACCCTCTGGTACCGCGGGGGTGGGGGAGACTAGACCTCGTGACCAACCTCCTGCAACATGAAAGGTTTAGCCAACCGAGCTAGGGCCCCAACCCCAACCATTTTAGATGTTATTTTATGCATATCGAAAACATTAATTGTAAGGTTACACTTTCTTCTCTGCTCTAATTTTATATTACTTGTAGCTCTAGAACCATCTAGATGATATTCTATATCCCCAAACTCTATACTCAACAATAATCAATGTGCAACATGTAATGACATCCAATGATTCATGCCAAGACTTTCCAACTAATGTTGTATCAAGATTTGTAAATAATTACTTGTAAATTCAACTATAGATTTTTTTTCAAATTTATAAGACATCTTATATAAATTACAATCCATTGCACCTCCTTTAGATGCAAGTGCTAATATAAATATCCAAAAATATCTTAGTTTTTACTTTGTATTTGGGTTCTTTGTACTATACACACGCACTCAATTGATTCAATGATAAGGCCCAACCATTCCCCTTGAGTTTTGACTACCTCGTTGGAGCGGGCTTTTATCAAATCTTTTTTTATTGATGTTCTTCGGTAATGAAGTATGTGCAGAGCACATACGCTCCTTACCTCACCGATCGAATCGGTTCTCTGTATGGGATGTACGCACAAGATTTTCTCTAGAATTTGAGGCCTTGAAGTAAGTGGGAGATTCTATGAGAGAGGTAAGTTGATTGTTTGGGAATCAGCCTTTAAACAACGATGGAATAGTTCTCCACTCTTCGGCATCATTGGAACATTTTTGAGGAATCCTGCCAGGCTTTCACTGCTCATAGTCAGGAGACTCATCAGATTCTGAACGGATTTGTTTCAATGTTCAAGCTTTGTGGTGTTTCTTTTCATGAATTTGATGCAGGGAGCCTCTTTCCTTCAGAAGTAAATAGAGACTCAATCTTCTCCCATGTCAACGAAAACATAAGGAGATTCACTTATACTCAGCATGAATGTTTCATTCATCAAGGAGGCATGCGATCTTTCTGCCAAAATCGACTGTTTCATTCTCCAGCTAAATTTGCTTTCAAAGGAGTTAGGGTTGATCAATCTCGCCGTCACGGGCAAGGTCATTGACAAGTGGAACTCTCCTAAGACAGCCATCCCCTTCTAAAGCATAGAATATAATTTTTTTAATGTTTAGCAGGTGATATAGGGAGACATTCCTTTTTGTAAAGGATATAATAGAAGAATTTTAATGTCTATGAGGTGTTATAAGTAGACATTCTCTTTTAAGGATATAATAAAATAGAAGAACTTTATTGTCTATGAGATCAAAGATAGTCTATTGAACAACAATGGTTGTTGTTTTAGCCTTCTAATTTGGATAATTTGTGAAACAACAAACCTTGATGTTTTAGCTTTCTAACTTGCTGACCCACCACTAATATAGACTATCATTGACTTCAAAGAGAAGTGAAATTATACTTGGCATCTTCTCATGTCAATTTCATTGGTCTTCAAGAGTTTGTTGCTCTTTTTTTTTTTTTTTTTATAAAAAATTGGGCTCTGTGCTTTATGTTTTAAAAGTGACTTAGTCATTTAAAGTCATTTTAGAATTTAAGGTGTTTGAAAAGCTAGGAAGGTTGTTACAAAATTATAACATATAACTACCAAAAGTTGCTACAAAAAATAGTTTGTTATTTGTACAACTCTTTTTCTACTATCAACAAGAGAGCATTTATAACATTTTTTGAAACAACACATTCATAGAGAAAGTATCTTGCAAGGGATTTATACCTTGAAGATGCTTATTTTTTGAAGGATGTGTAGTGTTGCAAATTTTTTATTTTATTATGAAGGAACTTGTTGATTTTTGGTGGATGAAATTAGTCAATTTCACTTGAATGTTTGTTTTACTTTGAGTGGATACTTATTTTTTACAATTGACACTACAAAGAGGAACTCTATTCATTTCTTTGAATAGTGTAGATTTATATTTACATGTAGTTAGTGATTTACTTTAGAAAAGATATGTGTTTGTATGTGGGTCAACTCACAATAGTGAGTCCCAATTGTGCGCCACAACTTTTTGAAAGTGTTGGGCATTCAAATCATCTAAAAACCTTTGAATGAAGGTTTTCCTTCTAACAAAGGTACATTCATTTGAAGGTAGTTCAAATAGAACCTTTGATCGAAGGGTTACCGTCAAACGAAGAAGCAATTTGTTCCAAGGTTCCTTTTCGTCTAAAAGACAATATAATTACTTTGTTCAAAGGCACCTTTAAACAAAGGTATTATTTTAATGTTAAAATAAAGAACAATGAAATGACTTTTCAAAAGTCATTTTAATTATTGTCTAGGGCACCAAGGATCTACACAATGCTCTTTTGGGTCAACTTCAATAGGGATACCATTGACATTGAAATAGTGGTAAATCATAGGTTAGGAAGCAACATTTGTAGTCAACTATGTGTCTTGATGGAGGTCTATTGGACCCAATCACTTGAAAATTGCCTTTTTCAATTGATCAATATAAAGAAATTTTACATGGTTTTTTTTTAAACTAAAATATTCAATTGAAACCTAAATACCCAGTTTGAAACCCCGAACAACTTTTTGGAAACCTTGAAAATCTTAACTAAAACCCCAAACAATTACTTTGAAACCCTAAATATTCAATTGAAACCCTAAAAAAAAATTATGGAACCTTAAAATATTTAATTGAAACCCTAAACAACTATTTTGGAAAACCAAACAACTATTTTGAAACCCTAAAATCTTTAATTGAAACCCTAAACAATTAGTTTGAAACCCTAAATAGCTAGTTTGAAGCCCTAAACAACTAGTTTGAAACCATAAAATATTTAATTAAAACCCTTAAACATTCAATTTTGAAACTCCAAAATCTTCAATTGAACCCTAAAATCTTCAATTAAAACCCTAAATAGCTATTTTAAATCCTAAAATCTTTAATTGATCTTGGTATATCCCTAATTGCTTGTTGGGTGATGACAATATGCTCCCTTCTATCTCAATGTTTCCTTGATCAATTAGGTATTTGAAGATAGTTTTCAATTTTCATGCATTTGTTAGTGGCATGGCCTTTTATCTTATGGCAATTGCAATATTTATGCTTTGAAACATACACGTTTTGGCTTGGTCTTGTCAAAAAGTTCTTTGAGAGTAAAGGTAATGATGTTAGCTTAGAAAAAAATTGTAACTAGTGATATCTAACTCATTTCCCACTTGATCATATTGCCTAATTATCTATTATTAAACTTCCATTAGTATACATGTATACATATCACAACCTAGAGATTGAGGTGAGAAAGATTAAAAATAGTGGGTTAAAGTTTCAAAACAATGTATGTTGGATCCATCCACTTGTCATACATGTATGAGCTTCATTATGGTATATATGCATATATTCATGTCCTTTACATCACAAAAATTACTAATTTCACATGTTGTGCACCCACTCCAAATTACTACTTAAATCTACAGATAATTCATTACCATCTTGACACTCAAGAATTTGTATGGTTTCCTTTCTAGCATAATTTCATATATTTAAATGAGAATGATGAAACAAATCATCTTTTAATTTAAATTGTTGATGATATCTAACTTGCTTCCCTCATGCTCATGTTTCCTAGTTATCTAGTATCAAGTTCTTTCATTAGTACATGTATACATATATCACAACCTAGAGTTTGAAGGGGGTAAGATAAAAATATTGGGTTAAGGTTTCAAATAATATATGCTAGATCTATCCAATTCATACATGCATGAGCTTCATTATGGTATATATATGCATAGATTAATCCTTTACATCACAAAGGTCTTGCTATGTTCACATATTGTGTACCCACTCCAAATTACTATTCATTACCAACTTGACACTTTGTATGATCTCCTTTAGCATAATTTCATATATTAAAAGAGAATAAATAATGAAATTGATCATTTTTTAACTTAAATCAATGCTGATGATATCTAACTTGATTCCCATTGTGATCATGTTGCCTAATTATCCATTATCAAGTTTTTTTATTAGTATATACATATATCACAACCTAGAGTTTGAGGGGGTAAGATAAAAAATAGTGGGTCAAATTTTCATATGTAATTTATATGTTGGATCTATCCACTTGTAATACATGTACACATTATATGAGCTACATTATGGTACATATATATGTGCATAGATTCATCCTAAAACATCACAAGCCTTACTAAATTCACATACATTGTACTTGTCCACTTTAGTAGTACTTAAATTTAACTTATCAGATGTAATTCATTACCAATAGTTCACTCAAGAATTTGTATCTCCATGTGTTCCAACATAATTTCATATTTACATGGGAATGATGAAATTGATCATCTTTTGACATATGTTCCAAATAGATATTCATGTTAAATACAATGTGCATGTATGCCTATACATATATATAAATGCGCACTTATATATATATATATATTGTAGTATCTAGAAAAATGTACTTTACATTTTCACACTATGTTTGGGTCCCTTAATTAATTGGACTTAATTAAGCTTCTAACTGTCTAAATTATGCATTATTAAGCGTTATTATTCTATTTTCCGAAAGGGAAACTGACATTAAACAAATGCTAACATTATTTTAAACACCTTGGAAATTGTGTGTCTAAGTCCTAGGACCCAGTCACCCAAGGGCGAATGGGTCCTCCTTAAGTCCTAGATCCAAATTTTTAATATGTTTTTGGTGGCATTTTAATGATTCAAATTCAAGTTTCAAATTTTGACTTATGAAATCTAATTTTTGGGAAATTAGATAAAAACCTATAAATACATAGTTAGTTTATCAATTCAAATCATCTAGCATTAAGGTGACCTTCATAAGAGAAAATATTATTGTCAAGAGCATTGATGAGCAGATTTATCAAGCATCTACAACAACAAATCAAGATCACATCATCATGTCAAAATTATGTGTGTTCATATTATGTTTTGGAGCTAACATTGTGATGTAGGTTTCAAGAATTCGAGTGTCAAATCAAACTATCATTCAAGCCAATTTATGCAAGATCCTATCCTTAGAGTGATGTGTTGGGCTTAAATCCTCTAAGGACATCTATTAAGAGTTTGGTGTGTTGTGACATAGATTTTTTCATTCATCAATCCTTGCCATTTATCATTATATTTCATTATCAAGGCTTAATTACCAAATTGGGGTTTGACCAAAGCAAACCCCTATTCACCAAAAACAACCAATTTTTCCCTTTCTTTGTGTTTGTAGATTTGCAGGTGAAGAAGGATTAAAAGTTGGATCAAAAGTGCAATTTTGCAAAGTTGTCAAAGTTTTCATCAAATTTGTCAAGCCACAAAAACTCACCTGTAGATTTTATTTCCAACTTTCTAACAATGGAATCTGAAGGAATCGAGAGTGCAGATCTAGGACTTGAGTACTGTGAAATCATATTTTGGAACCCTGCTCAAAGACCCATTCACCCTAGGGTGAATCTGTCCCAACAAGAAACTCAACAACCACTTTTGGAGCCTAGTACATGTCATTCTACCCTTCGTAGATCTACCTTTAGCTTGCCATTTCTATTTGTGCTATCCTTTATTTTAACATTTCAAGTTTCACATCACATAATTGAGTTCATTAGGTATTTTATTTTCATCTCCCAAAAGTGTATTTCAGTCATATTTGTCATAAAGGAAATGGTAGATCCCCTAATATGGTTGATTCACTTAAGGGTTGAAAGTCAATCCTACCTTTGGGAGATCTCTTTTCCTAATGAAATTTGAAGAAAGATAGGTGCATCATTCCTCCTAACAATAACATTTTTCTTCGTTTAATTTTGGTGAACCTATTTTTCTTTATTTCATATTGGTGAACCCAACATACATTATAAACTTTCTAATTTAGAGATATTTCAAACCCTAGGTCTAGGATTTTGTATTAGATTTCATTGCATCTCATTTAGGGTTTTCAAAATTGTATTATTTTGCATTTCATTTAGGGTTTTAAAATTTGCATTTTATATTGTTTAAAACTTCAAAAAATAAAAAAAATGGCATACATTTTGCATCCATTTTACATAATAGTCTACATATTAGTGTTTTTCAATCATTTGCATCAAAAACTTCAAACAAAATTGCATCTCGAAAGTTGTGATCAAATTACACTTGCATTTCATCATAATTTTCTAGAAATTTGTAATTGAAAGTGTTTGTTTAACACCTGAATCAAAGACCTTAAATATCAACTCAAAAAATTAAAATTTTAATTTTTTCAACCCCTGTGTAAGGACCCATTCACCCTAGGGTGAATATGTCATTATACAAGTCATTTTTTGATTTTCTGAGCATTAATTTGTCTCTATTTGCTTTATATCCTGTTGTTTTCAAATGTCAGTTTTAGTTTCTGGAATTAAAGTTTTCTAAAATTGTTTGCATTCAAATTAATTGGTCAAAACAAGTGCTTTGTTCAAACATAAAATTTGCATTCTAAAATCATCATTTTTTAAGTTTCCGGAATTAAAAAATTAGAAAATACTTGCATGTCATATCTGAAAATTGCAATATCTTTCACATACTTGCATTGTCCTTCCTATTTTTGGGTGTTTTTTGCTAATTATGCATTAGCTAATAATTAATTAATCTTTAATTAATTATTACTCTAATTTATTCTCATGCACATAAGCTAAACTTAGGAGA
>VDFB02074950.1:0-37662 GCA_007258455.2 Sequoia sempervirens
CTTGATTTATTGTCATGTAATTAATAATAAACTTTAAATTTTTTGTAATTTGTAAAATTAAAACTCTATTTTTATCACTGACTATTCACAGCACTAACCAATAGGAAAAAAGATAAAAACATATTGTATTTATTGAAAACCTAACAATTTAATATAGACTATATAGATTCAGTGGTCAACATTTAAATTCCAGTTTTTCATTGGTGAGGTTGTCACTGTCAAGACAAAAAAATTGAATTGAATGAATGCATAAGTTATCCTGCGTGTCGGCAGGAACTAAAAAACATTGAATGTAACAAGGATTAGTCAAATTTAAACAACTAAAGTATTATATTTAACTCTATCGAGGATGGAAATAAGATCCCCTCACTATAACCTCACTCTATTCGATACAAAATTACTCGTTCAAATCCCAGACACACAAATAGCCCTCCCGTCTGCAGCTATCAGACCTTGGACTTCATCCAAACAGATATATTAATTCATTTGATCTCAATTTGGTCCTCATTATACAATTCTGAATAAGACAAGCAATGAAATGAAAGAAGCCACGCAGGGAAAATTTTATGCTCGGATGCATTTAAAAATGGCCACCATGCAACAGAAAGCAAAGCACAAATCTTATATTATATATACACGATGATAAATACCATTAAGTTAGCGAAGCCTTCGGCCTTCATGGGATAAAACCTCCAACACTCAAACCCATTTCTGTTCAAGATTGGAGAGGATTGATTTTACAGGTTTTCTTCAATGGCGTTTGAAATTCTGGATCCGCGCGGGAGGGGGTCCAATGCAGCAGGAGGCGGATATAGAATGAGTTTTCTCAAGAATTTTCCTCCAGTGGAGCAATTTCGTTCAGAGGAAATGAATATGGTGCAGTTAATTATCCCTGTGGAGTCTGCCCATAGGTCAATTACTTACTTGGGAGAACTCGGCTGCCTGCAATTCAAAAATGTAAGTTGGATCTCCTCTTTATTTTTATTAATTAATCTTCTCCTTCTGGATCTGAAAAATGAAATTGCATATTTGATGGAATAAAATTTGAATATTGTATGCTTCGTGAAGGGTAGTTCTGCAGAAATCAGGTTTCACTTGAGAATTTTTGTAAATTATTTCGATAAAGAAAATGATGCCCATATGAGAATTTATTATAATTGTTGTTTTCTCCTTGGATCTTGGTTTGTTTGTTGCATGTAAAATGAAATTGTTCTTCTTTCTTCGTAAATCTTGTGCTAGGTTGTGGTTTGGAATTAATACTTTCTAGGTTAAGCTTGGAACATCACGTTCCTACTGGTTACCGGACAACTTCACTATATGAATGGTGGAGTTATTGGACTTATTGCAGCCTAAATGAAATTAGTGGGAAAAAATTAATTATATTGTGCTTAACGTGGGGTAGTGCTTCAAAAATTCGAGGGATAGACAACGAGCTAAAATAATTGGGACAAAAAAGATGTTCCATGAGATTTTGCAGGGTTGAATTTTCAGATTGTTTAGTTATGATCGTTGAAAAATGGAATTGGACTTTTTTCTCACTTTGTAAAATTTAGGCGAGATTATTGTTTGCAATTATTGTGGTGTGGGGTAAATTTGATCACATTCTTAGGATTTGTAAGCATAGATCATGCTCAAATGTTTTACATAATCATTGCATGACAATCTCACTATGTGTCTGCTAGAATTACGGGCAAATTATGCAGTGAAAAATGAAATTGAATTTGAATGATCTCATGTGCTGCAGTCCAGTGATAAAGAAGGAGGGCTTTATCAGAACTGATAACAAGATTGAGTCTCTTTTATCATTGGTAGTTGACTCCTTGCTGCCTCTATCTGGTTTCATAGCTTACCCACCAAAACAAGTGTTAAAATTAGTAAAATGAAAAAAAAGAAATTGAATTTGAATGAAACAAAATTGAACTATTTTGAGCTTGAAGGATGGCAACGCTGCATAAATAAGCTGTTATTGATAATGTTTAAAAAATTGAGCAAAATAAATTTCCTATGTGAGAATTTGTTGGGGTAGTTATTTTTGGATTGGTAATTAGTTGTAATATGATATCTGGTAAGCCTGGGCGATATACTCTGTATTTGTAAACATGGTTGCACCACATTATTATTATACCAACCTAGCTACATTCATACCAGAGTTGTTGGATCTCCTATTAGTGAAAATTGACAACAAAGCCTTTAGGATTCTCAATATCTATGCCTCAAATGATGCAGTTGAAAAGAATCTTCTCAAGTGGTGGCTTGTAGATGAATTGCTTGAGGCCTAGTGGGTTTTTAGTGTTGACTTTAATATGGTTGAGGTGGTGTTGGACAAACAAGGCATCCTCCCAATGAGACGGGCAGTTGGTGAGAGGGAGGCATGGTTTTTTTTTTTGATATCTCAGGGTGTCTTTGGCTCAGCAACTGTGACCCTATTGTTGAGTTAGTCTGGGCAAGCTGAAAACTAAACCTTGGGCCGCGTGATAACCCGAGGATGCCCGACTCCCGATGTGGCTGGTTGAATCAAGATTTGAACTTGGGTGGGCAAACTACCACACACTTAGAGCGGCTAGCTGCATCACTTGAGCTAAACCTTGGGGGCTGAGAGGGAGGCATGGATTTATATGCACAACAAATTGATCTATGACTATAATCTAAGCCACCAAACCTAAGCCACCAAACTACATCTTTGGTATGGTACACTTGGTCCAACTTGCGTGGTGGAGTGGAAAGAGTAATGAAGTGACTTGATTGTGCAATTATTCCACACAATTGTGTTTCTCTCTTACTAGCTATAGTACTCTTCCGGTTGAGCACATGCTGGATATTGTGCTTTTTGAACACTCTGTAATCTGTTTTGGGTGGAATGGGGTCTTCAAAAGCCCAAAATTGGGAAAACTCAAATTTTCTTGAACATTGCATTGCTTAAACATCAGCCTATGCTTGCTCATATTGAATGTGTTTGGAACCCAGTGCCAAGTTTGAAAGGTGACATCAGTTGGATTTCATGGTGAATTGATGCCGTCATTTGTATTGCCTGATTTTGAGCATCTATGGCTGCCAGTTGGCTAGAATTCACCTCTAAGTCTTTGGGACGTGATTCTATTCTGTCTGTATTTTTTGAGTATAGATTGCATCTATTTCCTTTTATTTAATATTTTGTCCTCAAGGGAGACCATATTGGACAACTTAGATGGTATTTACTATTTACAACTTACAAGTACTCACAAAAATAGAGACAAAAATTTAATACTCACATGAGAAGTTTCCAAGATGGTTGAGTTTTGGATCTTGTTTAATAATGATGGCTGGAAAATGAAAATTGATTTTTGTAAAGCTCAGGTAAGATTATGAGCAGCCATCAATGCCATGCGGGCTATCCTTGAACCGCATTCTTAAAATTTTTAAACATGTGCTGCTTGAATGTAACTTTTATCACAACTCTGCAACATGCCTCATGGAGTTATGGGCCAACTTATTGCAGTGAAAAATGAAATGGATATTTAGTGGAGAAAAATATTGTGTATTTTGTGCTTCAGTTAAGGTGCTGCTACAGAAATTAGCAGCTACTGACAATTATTGACAGATTGGGACCAAAAAGGATGCCCACGAGTATCTGCCAGGATGGTTGATTTTTGGATCAGAATGGGAAAACAGGAAATTTAATTTTTTGTTTCTTTTAAGTTTTATAAATATTTGGTGAGGTTATGGGAGACGAGGATTTCTGCATGGTTATGCTTGAACCACATTCTGTTTTAAATGTGTGCCAGACTTGAATGTGCCATAGAACCATCACACCACTACCTTTGTAATGTCCCTAGTAAATTATGAGCGTAATTTCAAGTTTCAGTACTTGGACATTTTGTCAAACAGTTGTCTTTCAAGTCTGTACTTGCTGATTATTGTTTCTTTTTGGTATTTTTTGATGTAGATGTTGATAATGTGCATTCAATGGTCTCAAATGAGCATGTGCAAATGTCAGAATTGAATTGGTGAATGCAATGTAATTTATTCCCTGACTTTTCAAGTGCATAATATGACAGTAAATGAAGTGCAGCTAAACTAATACCCAGCTACAGCATAAAGACATTATAGCAAATAGTTATCATCAAAACTCAGTCACAAATGTTTGGCTGTCCAACTTGTTGCATTCTTTGCCAAGAGATTACAATGACATCAAGACAATAACAACCCAAATTGACTCACGAATAGCTAATCGGTTTCAATACAGACTGCTTTGCTTATAGCAATTACAAGGTAATCTCAATGCAAGAGCATAATATTGTTGATACTGTGACAGTGATTACAAACTTGCAAACCAGTGACTCAAGGGAATAGAGATGCAAATGCAAGTACAGATTTCAACTACTGCAAATCAATGGTATCAATAAACTTAAGCTGCTAATTAGATTACAGCTAATGAATGAGGAACTTGGACATTGCTGAATATGCAGTTGTTCACCAAACTCATCTTAGGAAAGATGTCTTCAAAATCAAATCGCTAATCTTGCATAAGTGGACACCCAACTGGAAAAACTCCACACGTCTTTTCCTGATGCTGAGGAGTTGCGCCCAGCTTGTCTTAGAAAGAGTCGCCTCCAGAATATGTCTTTGCTCTCTTTGTTTATTTCCTGCCAAATGGTGTCAATCCTTTATATTTGTCTTGCCAATATAAAGAGTGTCCTATTAGGCTTGTGGGCTAGGAGACGAATGAGTGCTCCTGGGCTTGACCAAGGAGGATGGAGTGCCTCCAAGGTGGACTGAGGGATGGAGTGGACCTAAGATCTTGCCCTGTTCATGGGCTAGGAGGCGGATGAGTGCTCTTGGGCTTGACGGTCTTCTCAAGTACGCCACCTTGAGATGGATGGACGAGGATCCACCCATGCTCTCGCAATACAAGGACAAACATCCTTGAGATTCCGATTTACGAACATTTCAAGTAGGTTCCTAATATGATTGGCTATACGAAAATGCCTTGGAATAATCATTAATGATGTTAAGATGCCTTTGAATTGAAATATTGATAATGTTGTGAACTCTAGATTTGAATATTATAATGTTTTAGCCTTGATGCATTGCTCTTAATATTATAATATTTTATGTATTAATCTAAATATAACCATAAAGTTGATACTTGTTATTACTAATATCAGTTTTTAGTGATTATTGTTTTGTAGGCCTAAAATTAGGAATTTCCTATTAAAGTATTATTGTAATATTTAATGGTCATCTTAGGTTTTAGTTAGTCGGTAGTTTACTTTTAGTTAACGTAGTTTGCTTTAGTTAGCTTGTAATTTGCTTTAGTTATAGAAGGAGTTTTTCCTCTCCTTTATAAATAATGAATATCGAATATCAATTATCATTTCATGGTATCAGAGCATAGGCTCATTTTTTGAGCAATAAAAATTTGTAGCTGATTACTTGAAGATCTTTTGGAAATTTTCAGAAGTTTTTTTTCCAATTTTTTTTAAGATAAAAATCAAGGATTTTTTGTGAAGAGTTTTTGTGAACCGATTTTTTGGAAATTGAGGGGTTTAGCTGATTTTTGAAGGGTTTGTTGCAAAAGATTTTGTGAAGGTTTTAAGCAGATTTGAGGGTTTCTTTTGCAAGAGATCACTGATTTTTGAAGTGGTTTTCTGTGATTTTTTTTGGGTTGAGTACATGATCTAATCTGGGCGATCTTGAAGAGTTTTTTGAAGATTTTTTTGAAAAAATCTTGCTTTTTTAGAGTTTTTTCAGAATTTTTTGAAGGTTTTTTCTAAAAAAAAAATCTTGCGTTTTTTAGCCTCATTTTAGACGATTTTTTTAAAATCGTGGGAGTTGTGCCAACTGATTGTCTAAGGTTTAGTACCAGTTGATCATAGAATTTACCTTTTTTTTGTGTTTTTGGAAAACGGGAGGGATAGCATCTATGCAGTATAATCAGGCATCTACCTCTTATGCATTGATGGCCAAACGACCAACAGATCATGTCAAATCATCTGCATGGTACATCGATTTTGGAGCCTCTCAGCATTTTATAAACAAGAGAGATTGGTTCACAGAGTATATGGCTTGCTCGGATTCTTCATCTTTGGTGGTGGCGAAGAGTATATAGTTGTTGGCAAGGGCAATGTCCAAATCACATATAGTGGGAGAAATCTAATATTTCTTAATGTATACTATGTGCCAGGCATGGAGCTTAATTTGCTCTCGGTGAGTCAGATTATGCAACATAGTCTGAACTTGGACATCATTTTCAATTCACACAAGTGCTGAATTATTGATAAGGAATCCAAGAAAACTACAGTTGGGCTCGAGGATCATGGTTTGTATTGGTTGCTTGATACTGGAGATCCTCTAGAGCATGCACTAGTTGCGAGGAGTTCATCTATCAACACTCTTTGGCATCAACGGTATGGGCATCTCAACATGCCTACCTCTCTCGGTTGGCTTGGGAGAATTTGATAGAAGGCTTAGTTGAGATTCAACAACAAACATATGGTGTTTGTGGAGCTTGCCAAGCAGGGAAGTAGCATCATACTCCATTTTCAAATGGAAAGTCTTGGAGAGCATCTAATGTTCTATAGTTGGTTCATGTAGATGTTTGTGGACCAATGAATACTGCAGTAGTCACTGGTGCTAGGTATTTCCTCATGTTTGTTGATGATTTTAGTAGGAAAATGTGGGTATATCTTCTCAAGGCAAAGTCACAAGTGTTTAATGAATTTCAGAAGTTTAAGGCATTAGTTGAAAAAGAGTCCGGATGTCAAATCATAACTCTTAGTGAGATAATGGGGGTGAGTTCTATTCCAACCAATTCACCGACTTCTGTGCTAAACATGGTATTAAGCATCAACTTACCACACCCTATACCCCTCAGCAAAATGGTGTTGTCGAGTGGAGAAATCGTACCATCACAAAAATGGCCCACTGTATGTTAGAGAACAGGAATGTTCCCAAGAAGTTTTGGGTTGAGGCAGTATACCTTCTTAATCGGTCTCCCATATAGGCCGTCAAGAAGATGACCCCAGAGGAAGTATGGTTTGGGAGGAAACCAAGAATCACTCATCCTAGAGTGTTTAGTTCGATTGCATATGTTTGGATTCTAGATGCCAAGAGGACCAAGCTGGAATCTAAGAGCCAGAAGTTGATGCTAACATGATACAATGACAATCATAAGGCCTATCAGTTAATTGATGTGGTCATTGATCGTTTGACGTTTAGTAGGGATGGTGTGTTTGATGAGGAAGGTGGGCCCTTTTTGCTCTCTTCTCCCATCAAGAGTCTTGACAATCAGCCTCTGAAGACCAAGGATTTGGGAGCTAAGCTTTCAGTAGCTCCATTAGTGGGGAGGGATTCTGATGAATCTGACATTGTGGAATCTCCTAGGCAAGATTCTCTACTAGCAAGGAGGGACTCTGATGATTTTGACATTGTGGAATCTCCTAGGCAAGATATTGTACCAACATATTTTCCTCAGGATAACTTGGATTAGCATCTAGATGGTATTATTCCAGGCAGCCCAAGTAATGATGATGCTCATCTTGATTTGGAAGAAGATGCATCTCCTTGCCCTAAGTGGTGGGTGAAGCTCATTGGTGATGTTCATGATGATGAGCTTGTTGAGGGAAGATCGTCTAGAGACAAGAGCAAAAAGAACACAGTAAACTTTGCTCTTATGGCCAACATTCAAGGTGTTTATGAGCCCTAGTAGTATTCAGAGGCCAAGGGTAAACCTGAATGGGAAAAAGGCTATGGGTTCTGAGCATCATAGTCTTTTGAAGAACAACACATGGGTTCTATTAGATCTTCCACCAGGGAAGAAACCCATTGGTTGCAAATGGGTATACAAGGTAAAATACAAGGTTGATGGAACATTGGATAAATACAAGGCTCGGTTGGTGGCTAAGGGGTTCTTGTAGAGAGAAGGTATTGACTATGAGGAAACCTTTGCTTCTACAACAAAGATAAGCACCATCTGACTTGTCCTAACTATGCAGCACAGTGTGGCTGGAAGGTCCACTAGATGGACGTAAAGAGTGCCTTCCTTAATGGAGATTTGGAGGAAGAGTGTAATGTCCCCTTTCTAGCTTAGATATGATGACAGGTTGCTTAGCCTATTCTTGACCTTCGTAGGCTAGAGCAGAGGGTTAGGAGGTCACCATTGGCAGTGATTGAGGTTGATTTACCTCCAGTATTCAGTGGGAGACCAGGATTGACCTTTGTTGGACTCCATTTGACACACTTACTATTTATAGTAAGTTACTATTTCAGAGAGTTAGGGTTTCTATTTATATCAGAGGCAGTGGTGACCTTTGTTTGAACTCTGCAATTTTTACTTGGCACATTTGGAGAGACTTACTATATATAATAAGTTAGGAGCATGGAGTTGCTATATTTAGCAGGGCACCGGGTGACTGGATATTTGCATATATTCAACATTATTGAAGTTGACTTATGTGGATTTGATATTCATTAATTGAAAAGCAATTATTTAAATATTATCTTTTGGAGCTTATGTTAGAATTGCATTTTAAGTTATAAAAGTGGGGCCACGAGGCCATGACCCTTCAATTAGTTGCCACTTAAAAAGTATTTATTATATTGGGTGCACAAACCAAAGTGGTACTTTAAGTCATTTAAAGTGCAATTAATGGATTATATTTTGGAGGCTAAAATATTAAGGTATTTCATATAGTTAATGTGCACACAAGTTATATTATTTTAAATGATATTAAAGTGCATTTATTATTCATGAATATGAGAGCCAAGTTTGAGGACTTATTATAAAGTTTTATTAAAAACCTAAAAGTGGATTTAACTGCTATTAAGGAGATTGAGGTTATAAAAGGACTCAAAAAGCAATTAGAATTCATTCTTGAAGACATTTTTATGACTTGTGCTTTTTGATATGAGAGCTGTGTGTAGAAATACACAAGGGTTTCAGTCATCTACAACATTGGAGAACGAAAACTCTTCAATGTCTTTGAGGTTGTGTGAGATCAGCCGAATTATTGCACGAGGTTTGGCTTCATTCGGGGGTCAAAATAGAGCAGATTGGTGAAGAAATACAAGCATTCCAAGGGTTTCATGATTATCTATTTGCAGATCAGAAATTTAAGAGTTAATCATTCGCACAGCAAAAATTGGTGTTGGCTGCTACAGTACGTGCTACAATAACGCTACAGTTCCAATGTATTTTAGAGGAGTTTCTATCAAGAGTTTCAAGGATATTTGTTTATAGATTGAAAAGACTTGAAGGGAGGGTTATTGAAGATCAATTATATGCTGTCAACAACACTCTTTCATTGCCATGTGGGGTCTTTAGGAGGAGATTTCACCCTGCAGCAGCTGTACAGAGTTCTTGGCAAGGACGTGTGATGCATGAGGGCAGAAATGCCTATGATTATGAGTAGTTCTTACTCCTTTGGGAACTGTTGAGCATTAGTTGTCACATTTAAGCATCATTTTGTTGGAGAAGATCAGATTGGCTGCCAAGTATACATTTATTAGGTTGCTGTATGCTGATAGTCATTTCCAGAATTGGCTGTGATAAGTTTCCAGTTTGCTGTGAATGCATTTTCAGACCTACCTTTGTTACATTGAAAACCGGGTATGATATTTAGAGTTGTATTGAAATTGACAGCCTTTATAATTGCATTGATTCAAGCTTAGTTGCATCGGTTCAGGCTTAGTTGCTGCTATAGAAGATCTTTGTAATCAGATTTGTCATCTTTTATGCATCATTGTTGCAAGCCAAGAGTCTTGGCGTTTCGTAGCATCATTGTAGTTGGAATTGCATTTTTTAATGAAGGAGTTCAAGATTGGAGTCTCAGATTTAATGTAATGGTCATTATGATAGCACAGTAGCATGCATGCCAAATGTTTGTCATAATTACAGTTGGCTGTAGGTGCACATTTTTAGTATTAAATCTGCATTTATACATTACAAAGGCAAAGGAAGAATTGCATCTTTATTTTAGATCATTGATAGACTCAATAGTGACAAGTTACAAGCACTTTTAATCTTTGAGACCACTCCAAACAAGCAAAACAAATTGAAAGAAACGTTAAGTCAGCAAGTACAACATTCACTTTCAAACTGTTTGTCAAATTACAAGGGCAGAAAATTAATAAGTTTTGAGTCAGCTTGGGTTGGGCTCATTACAAAGAGGTATACATGACGCAACCTCCTCGTTTGAAGGTTGCAGGAAAAGAGCATAAGGTATGTAGATTGCTGAAGGCTCTCTATGGCCTAAAGCAGGCACGCATGGCATGGTACCTGAAGTTTGACAAGTATTTGGTTGCACAAGGGTTTTAAAGGAGTCCCTCATATGCAAATTTGTACGTCAAGAACACTGGCAACGATATCATCCTTTTTGTCATCTATGTGGATGATATCATTACTGGTAGTAGGTTACATTTGATTGAATAGATCAAGTTGAATTTGTGTCAGGCATTTGAGATGATGGACTTGGGTCTCCTACACTATTGTCTGGGTGTAGAAGTTTGGCAGACAGGTGGCAATATCTTCATTTCTCAGTCAAAGTATGCCAGGAGTTTGCTGGAGAAATTCAGGATGGAAGATTGCAAAATCTTATCCATTCCTAGGGAGAAGGGGCTGAAACTTTTAGCCAAATCAGACTTACCAGTGGTGAATGAGTACGCATTCAGGCAACTAGTGGGCAGCCTCATCTATCTTATTGCCACTAGGCTTGATCTCAGTTTTGCTGTGAGCTACATTTCTCGTTTCATGATTGCCCCTAAGGCAGAGCACTGGGTTGTAGCGAAGCGAGTGTTTAGATATGTGAAAGGGACACTTGACTTTCACATTCTGTACAATAGATGTAAAGTTTGTTTTACAAATTCGGATTGGGCAGGTTCAATTGATGATAGGAAGTCCACTTCTGTGTACGTTTTCAGTCTTGGTATGGGTGCAGTCACATGGACAAGCAAGAAGCACCAAGTAGTCGCTCTTTCCTCGATAGAAGCAGAGTATTGGGGAACAGTTAAGGCCACGTGAGGTTGTATTGCTTTGAAGGATGCTTGTTGACATGCAAATGTCTCAAGCAGGGCCTTCACCCTTCTTTTGTGACAATCAAGGGGTGCTAAGGCTTGCCAAGAATCTAGTCTTCCACGAGTGAATCAAGCATGTTAAGCTTCATTGTCATTTCATGCACCAGCTTGTTGAAGATGGATTTGTGATGTTGCAGTATGTTCCAATTGAGGATCAGACTGTAGACATTCTCACCAAGTCTCTCAATCCAGATAAATTTGTAAAATTTCGGGATAAGCTTGGTGTAGTTAGTAGGATGACCATTAAGGGAGGGTACTAAAGTATTATTGTAATATTTAATGGTCATCTTAGCTTTGAGTTAGGTTGTAGTTTACTTTTAGTTAACTTAGTTTGCTTCAGTTAGCTTTTAGTATCTTTTAGTTATTTGCTTTAGTTTGCTTTAGTTAATGATCATTTCATTTCACAAAAGGGGACATTATAGATGCTTGTGAAGTGGTATGCTTGGCGCTAGGGGTGGTATGGTGGCTGGAAACTCAAGCTCAACCAATGAATAGGGGTGGTCTTGTCCATGGGGCCCATGTCTTAAATCAACCCCACTAGGAATGTAATGTTCCCAAATGTTGGGGAATACAATTGAAACCTTTTCTCATTGGATCGGGGGAAGAAACACAAGGTGAAGCAGGTAAAAAGTTAGACCTGAGGACCAAAATCAAAAGTGATGCTCCAAGTTCGAGTAGGCCATCTAAGCCTAAGATCAAATTTGTGGTCAAGGGTGGAAAGAAGAAGAACAAGAAATCTACAGAAGGGCCATCCATTGAAGCACAAGAGGAGCCCGTGCAAGAGGAAAGGCAAGTTGAGGAAGAAATACATGAGGAAACAGAGATGTCCCATCATGAGAATATTCTCAAGGAACCGCCTGTCTGCTCTTCTCCCATTGCTAATGTTGTATCTTATCCTACTCCAATATCCTCACCTGTTTCTAATGCTTCCATTGCCACTGTTACTCTTCCTATTACAATTAAATGTTACTCCTGTTGTGTTAATACAATCGGTACATTCATCTCCTATCTTAGGGTCACCTTTCAAAAGACCTAAACAAGGTTTGGATAATGTGCTAGGGTCTCCCATGTCCTTCTCCATCTTTCGATATTGCATCACATTCAGTGTAATGTCCCCACTCTAGTCAGTGTCAGTAGCAGATGGGTTAGTCTATTATTTGGATCCTCATATGCTAACATGTGTGGATAGGGGATCTCAGTGACAAATGATGGTGGATATTGTCATTTCCACCCCTTTAGTTCAGTGTTGGGCTCAGTGCGGGCCTTTGCAGTTTAGTGTTTGCCAACTTCTGACAGCACGTCAAAACACTGAGAATTGAGGGAGTTATTAATATTTTAGTGGTTGAGTTGTTTAATTGATTTATGGAGATATTATAAAGTTATAATTTGACTTTATAATAATTAGAAGCCACTTAAATATTTAATAAAGTGAGTTTTAATTCACTTAAGTGAAAAAAGGATGCCCAAGTTGGAGAAATGATTTTTAAAACATTACAAAGTGACTTAAATACATTTAAATGTATTTAAATGGCAAAAGTGGTGCATTCTTGGGAAGTCGTGCCTTTTTGTGAGATAAATAGAAGCCAGGAAGAAGTCGACCTCACCAATTGATTATTTGACATCTTATTATGGCTTCTTGATACTTGTGCCTGAGACAAGGGTTTCAAAGGATTTCACGATTGGAGAAACGAGGGATCTTCAATGTTTTACGATTGTGAGGCTGTGAAATACCAGCTAAATTGTTGCTTCTGAGAGAGCTTCACACAGGAGTCCAGTTGTGCTTCATCAGATATTTACCTTACAGTTTTCTTTGTAGAATCAATAACAGATTGCTTGAGACGGCTTCATTCAGTGTTTGTGTGCATCAGATTTGCTAGCCGTACTTTCCTTTCTTGCTAGCCGTACTTTCAGCCTTGGGAGGTGTGCCTCTGCAAGCTAGGCGTGTGAACAACAAAGCTAAAACGCCTTCTATCTTGGTCTTCTAGGGTTTCCATCTTGGATGCGTTGTGTTCTCTAGTCATTTGCCATAGCTACTAGTAGGGAAAAACCATTATTAGGAGGTGGGCGTTGGATTTCATCAGTTTCCAGTGTTCTTGACTAGCATGTGCCAAACTTTCTTATTTAAATAATCTGAGGACCTCCAGGTACGTTTGTTGTTTGCAATCTATTTGTAGTAGTTGCTTAATACTTAATACAATTGAAGTTTCCATATTATTGCTTTAATTTAAGTTTTAGCACCATTTTATGCTTGGCGCACTTCTTAAATTTTGCCTAAAATTCACAAAAACACAAGCAAACCCAATAAAACTTCACAGATTAGCAGCTGGGCAAAGTTTGAATGAGTTGGGTTCTTCACATTCAGACTTAGAAAAGTTCATGTCTGAGTCAGTTCAAGTGCCAAGTGCTGAAATTCCAAAGGTTTTTTCAACTGACACTCCTATTGTGACCACCACTTTTGTGAGTGCAACAACTACATCGCTGACAATGACTGCACATCTGGAGGACAATTCACCACTCTCATCTTGGTTGTCATCACAAAATCCAAAGAGAAGAAAAGAAGCCATCTCTCCAGATGAGTTTGACTTCGCACAACTTGCACCACCAAAAACTAGAACCAAGAAAAAGGCGAAGACTCTCTCAAGGCTATTGTTTGACAAAGAGGGCAATAGGTATGCAGAGGTAGCTCACCCTCCCCTTGATAAGACCTTTGAAGAGGTGGAGCTCACAAATTACTCTGTCACAAGAGTTGATCTGGGAAAGGTAACTCATGAGAGTGCAAAGGGAGATGTTCAAGCTACCTTGAAAAGAAGGCAAAGGATCATTACAAGGAAAAAAGGAGACAACTAACTGTTGTATTGCAAAAGATTACCCAATCTTCTAAATTTGTTGAACCTGTGGCAGTTGCAGTTGTTATTGATGATCTTGTAATCCAAAAAGGTGGAAAAGGTGCATACTAGGGGTAGGGTGGTCGGTGAATTTCTCAACTAGATGGTTGCACTAGGAACAAAAATTTTGAAGTCTGCCATGGAAAAGCTTGAGAAAATGGAAGGCATAAAGGAAAAGTTGGATGAAACTGTTGATTCTTTCTTTCTCTCAAGAGAAAGAAAATGTTGAGAATAAGAGGCAAGAATGGATGAAAATGAAGGAGCTTGGGATAGACACCTTGATAGAAGTTGGATCATCCCTGATAGAGATGTATATGTGGAAGTGAAAGAAACCATGCTTCACAAAGAGACCATCCTCATTGATTTACTCAATGATCTGCAAGTTGCTCGTGAAGTAGGTGAGGAAAATGATTCGCAACTTATCAACAGGATCAAAGAACTTCCATGTAGGCTACGTGATGATGATCAAAAGTTCCTTTCACCAGATGAAGTTGTTCAAGAGTTCACCAACATGGTTCAAAAGGAGTTTGAAGATCAGGCATTCTTAGTGCCTCAGATGGATAAACTCCTGGATATACAATTGACATTGGATAACTTGAAAGTGTCTTTTGGAAGGCATGAAAAAGACTACAACACTGCTAGAGATTCAGTTACAAGAGTCCGTGGCATCTTCAAGCATACTTTAGGCCCGAACGTTGACGAAGTAAAAGCAATTTTGAAGAAGCATGATGATTTCTCGGGGAATGATTGTGGAGAAAGTTGAACGTGCCTTGATTTTTCCTTAGTTTAGTTTTTAGTATCTCTCATGCCTTTTGTATTTAGTTCAAGACAATTTACATGTTTTTTTCAGAATTGTAAATACATGTAAAAACAATGAAGTCCTTCAAAAAATTTGGACTCCAAAGTTGAACAAGTCTAAGCAAGATTTTTAAGCTTTTGGATACAAGTGTGTATGTTTTTCAATCTAAAAAAAAACGTTTCGGATCACACTTAGTGATCCATCATTAGGAAGAGGAAAAATGAGAATAAAGGAGAGCAGATCAGCCTAATAAAGGGTGGGGGAGAGATGAGGTGAGAGGAAAATTATTAAAAAATCATGAATTAGATAAAGCTAATAACCAAGAGAGAAACAAAATATGCAAGAAAGCAAAAAATACTAGAAAGAAAATGAAAAACATTGTAAAGTTATAAATAAAATATAGAGAAAATATAATTATAATGCTAAAATATATACATTAATGCAATATGGAAAATCACTTAAAATAAAAATAAAAATAAAATTGCAATATAACACAATAAAATATATAGAAATCAAAATATTAATATATAAAAACTGACAATAGATGAATAATTAAGACTATATAGAACCATAAAAAAGAATTATAATAAAAAATGGAGCACATAATAAAAGCATAAAGAATTAAAATATAAAAAAGATGGAAAAAAATAAGACTTAAATCATCAAATAGGAGCTAAAAGAGAAATAATGAAAACAAGAAACAAAAATGAAAATTCAATATATAAATATAGCAATATGATATAATAATTATATGCAAGATTATATAATGTTTGCAAAATATAATATAATATAACAATAATTATATGCATTATAATATTATATAACAAAATTATATGTAATATTAGGAAGAAAAGAGGACAAGGTAAAAATCAAAATAAAAGAGAAATGCACTAATAACAAGCAAAAACATACACAAGCAGATAAGATAAAAAAGAAGAAAAGAAAAGAAGAACCCAAATTGAATAAATATAAGAAATGAAAAAATTGAGGTAACATGTAACAAGAGAAGAAAGGAAAAGACAAATAAAGACTAAGAAGACATAAATAAACAAAGAAAAGAAAATGAAAACACAAATAATTGAGAAGGAAAACATAATAAATTTGAAAGTGAACAAACAAAGAAAGCAAAGACAAAAATTAAGGACAAAAAGGAACACAAAACCCAATAAATAAACACAAAAGCACACTCAATTCCTATCAAAAAGAGTACAAACAATGAAAAAAGATGAAATTAAAGAGAGGAAAAAGAGAAAAATAAAATAAAAACAAAAAATAGAAAACACAAAAAGATACAAACAAAAAAGACAAAAGAGGGGTGGGTTACAAGCAAGGAGAGGAGAAACAGACAAGGTGGTTGGGGGAAGGGAAAAAGGGGGAATAAAGAGCGGAAAGAGGGTTTAAAGGAAAGGATGCTTAAGAGAGGAGTGGGAGGAGGGGGGTGTGAGGGGATGGGTCGGGCGAGTGGGGGGGGTGGGGCGGGTGAAGGTTAGAGGGGTGACCAACTGGGTTAAGAAACAACGAAGGAGGAAAGAAGAGGAGGCCAAGAAGGGAGAGGGGAGAGGAGGAAACACTAGGGGGGACGGTTTGGAAAGAGGGAGTTAAGGATAGGTTGCCAAGCTGGGCTAATGTGCCAACCTTCATCCCGGTTGAGATTGGAAGGGTGGTTTTTGATGACTAGTGGTTTTTGAAAACTAATACCAACTAAGTCTAAGTAGTTATTTCTTTCCTATATTAGCTCTTTTGCTCTCTTCTATAAATATGAGAGCTCATTTGTAATTAGGACCTTTAATCTTATGAACAAAGTGCTGCCCAAATTGTGACTGAACTTTGAGACTTTGTGTTCAAATTGCAAGATCAATTCCAATTAATAAAGGAGGCGAATTTTGATATCAATCTTTGTTTTGAATCAAATTTGTACGAGTGAGGATGTTCTTTTGTCATTCTTGCTGATTTCTGTTGTGTTGATTGGATAAGTGGTGTTTCATTATTATGATTGGAAGGTGTTCAAGATAAGTTATATAAACTTTGCGTTATATTGTTTGTTTGAAGTTGTGTGTGCTGTTAATATCTTTTGGTGAAAGATTGTCAAGATTTTGAGCTTGGAGTTATTCACTTTGTGCATGAATCTATTTGGTGAAGTGGGTTGACAGACTTTGTGCTCCAACTTACGTCATTGGTTACTACAAAACTCTCATTGAAGACAGTGAAAAGACTTTGTGCTTTTGTGTGCCTTCCGGTTACTTATCACATAGTTATATTGGTATTCTTTGATTAATCTTACATTTAATCGAGAATATTGGGAATTACTGCTTAGGTAGATATTAGAAGTGTAGAAGCATTGTTGAATATTACCGTGAAACATTGTAAACATCTTTTCTGAAAGAAGAGAAAATGATGAACATAACACCCCCCCCACATGGTTAAAGCTAGTGTAAATACTTTTAGCTTAGCATAGTTTACTTTTGTTTCAATAGGCAGTAAGAAGGGATACTCCCCTTTCTAAGATGAGAGATTTATCTCATCATAGCTGTGACTGAAATCACTATTTCGTAATCTGTAAAGGGATTACAAAATATTCACCCAACACTATGGTATATGACTTACAAAGCTATAACTATTACAAAACAGTGAGACCAGGTTTAGAGTTTTGGAGTGAACATAACACATACTTTGACCAAAGATGTTTCTCTTTTAGCTGTATGCATTTTGTTATAGTTGGTGGAAGGATTTTTCTTGAATCAGAATACCTCTTTTGGCCAAAGATGATTTCAAATCTACTTAATATCAACCAGGACTAGTGGATACTTATAGATACGGTACAGGAATGAGAATGCCTCTTTTGGCCATAGATGATTTCACTTTAGCTAAAAATATTTTTATCAAACAGGACTTGTGGACATAATAGATACAACATAGCATTTTTATTAAATATTAATTTAACAGGTTTATTAACAGGTTTGAAGCATTTACATTGATTTGCTTTCCTTATAAATATTCATGAGTATGCATTATTGTGCTTCTTCATAGAAATTACTTGATGCCAAAGGATATGCTTATGGACAGTGACGTGGATGAAACCTTATTATTGCTATGAGATGTTCTTGAGTTATTTGTTGTTTACGTAGGCATGGTAATAACAATCATTGCTGTTATTTAGTAATTACTTTATTTGTTCTCATTGCAAAGAAAGTACTAGAAATATCATAATCATGTGTTTGATGTTGTTTCTATTTGCTAACTCTGTTATTTGTTTAGGTTTGTGAGTTTCTATGCTACACGTTTCATTCATCAATTATTTGGAGTTTAGTTTCATCCCTTCATGATTTGAAAGCACAGAAATCTCATAGTCTTATTTTATTCTCTGCATTTGTTTTGACAGTTGAATACAGATAAGAGTCCATTTCAACTTACCTATGCTAATCAGGTACACTTATTGTTTCTTAATCCACATACCTTTCTTGTGCATATTAGGATTTGTTTGGAATTTGGCATATGGTAAACTTTGTCAATCTTAATTACAGTATTTGATTATTGAATGCATGTGAGCTGTCTTTAATAAAGGTGTTTGTTAATGATTTTTTATTTCCTGACTTAAAGTTGTGATGCAGTCTAGATCAGGGGGTCTAATGAAGACTACTCAGTCTAGCAGCCCACACAATTTTACACACACATATATGCACAACAGAAGCAAAATGCTAAAGGTACAATAACTTTTATTAATCTTCTTTAACACAATACAACTTGCAAACAAAATAAAAAGGGCTACATTAATCTGCAGTAACTGGTTATAAACAGGCTACAATCTCTTTACTAGGCTTCTCACAACCTTCTTTCCATTACAATCCCCTCTTCATGTTTAGGGGTTTTTGTTCTTTCCTTTCGAAAATAGAGGTTTCTCATCCCTCTCAACTTTCTCCACTGAATAGAGAACAATCTCCTCTTTTCATGAATAGTCTATCTAACCCTGCAAGAGTCACTCTTACACAAAACAATAAGAAATAAATAACTGTGGTGCTAGGAAACCTATCACGCGGCCCTAATAATTAAACTGCCAACAAGGTTCAAACAGTTGAGGAAAAAGAAAAATAGCATGCAGTCCTAGAACAATCAACAACTTGATGCATAAAACATGGAAGACTAATGGCCAAAGTAGAAACTGCACACTCTAAAATGAAAGAAAGGTTAACTCAAGATTGTTCAGAATAGTGCCATGCAGACCAAGAATAATTCTGTAGTTTCGTTGTATTAAGGAGAAAGAATAAATGGCCAAGGAGTGTTGAGACCTATTTAGGAAATCAATGAAAATAGATGCCAAAATAGAAAGATGCCCCAAGTGAGGAGAATGTCCCAATACCTTGTTTGCCATAACTGCACAGGCCTTAGAGAAGATTAATGGCCCAAGAAATGGACGATAACATGTCAAGTTGTTGCTGGAATAGCTGATGCAATGTACAGCAAAATGATATTCATCCAACGGAAGCTAAGTTGCCAAATCGGGTATGGGTACGAGTACGGGTATGGTATGACGGTACAACAATTTTTTTTTTTGGGGGGGGGTGTGTGTGGATATGTTTGGGTACGCCTGTACATAAGACATATGAAAATCATAGATATACACATATTTGTAGCCTGAAAAGTAAAAACAAGAATTAAATTTAGAATACCACATATCATGCATATGCTAAACAGAAATTAGAACTACCATAAATATAACAAATCTGAAATACAATTATACTAAATTAATTTGATATCAATTTTTCAAAACTTGAATGTTACGATAGGTATATAATTATATTGAATTCATTGTTCATTGATTCAACATTTAAAACAAAATAATACAATTAACAATAGACATCATATGGGTCATCAGGTTGATTAAGATCAACATATAGTATGCCAACCAATTTTTTTTTTTTGATTTTCAATATCAATTACAATGCAACATGTACCTGTTAAGGTTAGCTCCAAAACCAAAATGATGCAGAAAAGTAACTCTAACCAAGAATGCGCCCTAAAACCACTGAAGGAAGAGGGGTGGGCATATGGTCAGAGGATCCCTAGGATCTAAATAACTCAATACTGAAATTGAATTCCAACCGAAAAGTAAAAGATATAATTCAACACCAAGAATGTGCACACAAGATCCTTTTGAAGGCGAGGTGCTAACATATGGCGGAGTACTTATTACAAAACCGAAAGAACTTAGGTGGATAACCGGCTATGAAAGTTTTTCAAACTAACTAATTCATCCGCTGCGGCGGGTATCCAATCAAGAGTGGGGATTCACCACTTGATAGTGGGTGAGAAAAGCAAATACAAAGTAATTTTCCTCCTCACTGGCGGTAAACCATCCAGGGGTTATTGTATGTGAATTAGAAGCACAAGTAAATGCAAAATTAACAATGGTTGGATAAGTACTACTAATTCTCAACTTTACAACTAAAGAAATCTGCAATTTACAATGTGTTACAATGATAGAATGAAAGCAAATGTGAGAAGGATGATTCTTCCAAGCTCTAAACCACTCAAATATTGAAATTGAAGCCAAAAACTGAACTTATTGAAATATGATAAATAAACCAGCAAATTGAAAACTGTAAATCAACAAACTGAGAAATAATGAAATGTTCATAACTCCCCAAATATACCTCCAAATGGCATGAAATGAATTGCAAATGTTTTGTGGAGGATAGGCGCCCAAATTGCAACACAAAAACAGCTTCAAAACCTTCTCAAATGATTGGCACGAATTTCAAGGCACTTTAAGCATGGTACAGCCGTCTTGAAGGGCAATTTCTTTGAATAAAATCAGCAACTTCAATAAAAATCTGATAATGCAGCCAAAGGGTCGCCTTGGGCAATAGGATGGAAAGGTGGAATACCCACAAGCAAATAAAATTTATTCAAGGAGCTGTAAACAAAAATCTCTTGCAGTTGTATGCCAACCAGCTACTCAAAATTTGATAAAAACTCCAAAATTCTTCAACAAATGAGCTCAATCTGCTAGTATGGATGAGAAGCAACAAATTAGCCAACTAGGTGTTATCTCTCAAACACGAAATTGGTCAAAGGGCTAGGAGGTAAGCATTTCTCGAAGTTGAAATCACAAAGTCATTTCAACAGAATAACAATAGCAAAGTTCTAGAATACCAAATGTTGGAGCAAAGCTTCATTTTTAAAGAGAAAGAAACGACTCTTCAATTTCCCACCAAGGTATGCCAAAAGCCATAGTTGAAACTTTTCAAATTTCAAAAATTCATAATTCTTCTCAAAGGTGGCGTCCCACTTCATGGTAACATAAAAATTTATTAAATATTCTTTTTTCTCCTTAATGAATTTGACCCCCTTCATGCCCACTTTTAAAAACAACTTGAAGATACTTCACTAGGCGAAGGGGTCAATTGAAAAATATAACATTAATGCCTTTATTACAAAATTTCATCAAGTAATGCTTGAAAAAGTTAATAACCAAACCCAAGCAACTGCTCCAACTGAAAAGATGAATTGAAGAATTGACAACTGAACCACTGCCAAAATTAGTATTTACTAAAAATAGTAAGCACCTAGAAATGCCACAAAACCTCCAAGTAAGGAAACCCTAAAATTCACCTCAATGAGCCTACGGGCCTCCGGAATAGGCTGATGAGCAATTGAGCTAATTACTGACGAGAAGGGGACATTACAGTCCGCCCTCCTCAAAATTGCTTGTCCTCGAGCAACCGCAAATCTGAATGCGGCGAAATGTGTTCACCTTCCCATGTTGCATCCTCAAGGGGCAAGTTCCTCCATTTTACCAAATACTCCTTGATTGTTCTTCTTCTCAAGAGCGCTCCCTAGTGTCAAGAATCACCTCTAGAATCAACACCAACTGTCGTTCTTCATCTAATGGAGGTAGTTCTGTAGTAACAACCACATTGTGCCCAAGTGCCTTCTTGAGGCGTGACACATGGAAGACATTATGCACTTTGCTTTTAGTTGGAAGCTTCAACTCATATGCCACTTCACCAATCCTTTTGATGACTCTGAATGGTCCATAGAAACGTGGCTTTAACTTCTCTGCACCACTCTTCTTGAGCGAAGACTGTCTATAGGGCTGGAGTCTCAAGTGAACCATGTCTCCCACCTCAAAAGAACGTTCAACATGCTGCTGATCAGCATATAACTTCTGCTGGTTTTGAGCTTGTTGTAGATTTTCCTTTAGTGACTTCAAGATGTCTTGACTTTGTTGAAGTATATTCTTTGCCTGTGGAGCTCTACTATCACCAAACACCAAATCTACAAAGTTAGGAGCATCATATCCATAAACAGCCATAAAAGGAGACGTCTTAATTGACATATGATAAGAGGAATTATAGCAAAACTCCCCCAAATGAAGCCACTTAACCCAAGCTCTTTGCTGCCTTGAAACATAATTTCTAAGGTAGTCTTCTAACCACTTGTTGACAATCTCAGATTGCCCATCCGTTTGCGGGTGATAACTAGTGCTTGGAGTGAGCACTGTACCACTCAACTTGAAGATCTCTTGCCAAAAAGCATTTAAGAACTTGCTGTCCCTATCACTGACAATGGTTTTAGGCAAACCATGCAAACAGAGAACTTCTCTAAAAAATAATTCAGCCACTTGAGCTGCTGTAAATGTCGTTGTGATAGCATAAAAATGAGCAAATTTAGTTAATCTATCTACCACAACATAAATGCAATCGCGTCTTTGCACCTTAGGCAACCCTGTGATAAAATCCATCGCAATACTATCCCACTTTTGACTCGGAATTGGCAAGGGTTGCAACAAACCAGCTGGAAAAGAATGTTCATTTATATTCTTTCGACAAGTAGAACATTCTCTTATGTAATTCATGATCTCTTCCTTCATCCTTTTCCAAGCAAATCTTTCTCTAATCTGCTTATTAGTCTTGAATATGCCTTGATGACCAGCAAGAGAAACATCATGAAAAAATTGTAGAATCTTCTTTTTAAGCTTAGATTCAGGGACTAAAAAGATCCTACCCTTATAGAGAATCAAACCATCAACCAACTTATACCTTTCATCTTGCAAATGGCCCTCTACTATGTTGGTTGCAAATTGATTTTTTGCATAATCAGCAGCAATTAATTCTTTCCAAATAGTTGAAAGCTCACAAATTGACTGCAAATGGGGTCTTCTTAATAAAGCATCAGCTGTCATGTCCCCATTTTTGGCGAGCATCAGAGTTCATAAGATTGGCCTATCATGCGACCTTCGTAGGCTGATAGTTTGGATAGAGGGTCATTTCGGAGCTTGGCTCAGCTTTAGATTGTTAGGTTTTGATCAATTGGCTTTCGTTCGGGCTCATTCAGACGTTTCTTGCAGAAGCTGCTATTTTTAGCAGTTGTGGCAGTTGGCGTGGGACCCCTACTATTTATAGCAGTATGGATTTGTCAGCGTTCAGAATCACTTCCTTCGTCGACAGCATCAGACGGCTCGAGCATCGGGTTAAAAATGAGCGAGATATTAATATTTAATTGAATTAATTAAATATTAATTAATTGGGATTATAATATAAAGTTGTAATATTTAATATTACGACTTAAGTGATTTTTATAAAGGGGGCGCCCAACATCAGGGAAGGGGCCATTTTGCATATTAAATTTATAATTTAATATTTGGCTGATGAGACTATTGAAATAATAAAATAATTAAAAGTCAAATATTTTAAAAGTCCCTATCTTTAAGGAAATCGCACTTTTGAGAAGAATATAGGCTTTGCATTGGGATTTGAGCCATTATGTCATTATTGAATTGGAAATTGATCAAGACTTCGTCAGAGAACGGAAGCTTTAGGGTTTCAGTCTCGAATTCCTTGGAGAATGAGCCATCTCCATTGGAAGCAGTTCAGAGGGTGTGAAATAACACCTGATTTATTGCCAGTTGTGAGATTTCTTCATCCAGAAGAAATTACAGAGTTTCACAGAAGTTAATTTCATCAGGGTTTCAGAGAGAAATTCATTTTCAGAGGTTACAGAGTAACAGACTTCCAGCAGAGATTCATTCTATTCAAGCGCCCATTTCAGAGATAGCTGGAGACTCCAGTCAAAGGCCGCACTTTATTGTTGCAGCTTCAGGCCGTACACCTGCTGCTACAGGCCGTACCACTTCAGTAAGAGCCGTACATTATTCAGGAGGTTTGATTTATAAAATCCATCCAGAGGTTAAATAAATCAAGGCGCCCATTCTATTGTTATTCTGGAGGTTAGAAAGAGGAGCCGTACAAAGTCATTAATTGCTGTCTCAGCCGTACAAATCTGTACTGTACCTGGCCGTACCATATCAGCAAGGACGTCTTTTGGTTCCCAGAGCACACGCCTTACTTATTGGTCTTCTGACTTCTTTCCTGGAGGCGCCTACATCCTTGGATCAGTGTGCAAGCTTCGGAGAGTGGGAGAAGCTGAGATTAGTGAAGCCGAACCATCATCTGGAGAATATTTATTGCTGCTACAGAAATCAGGTTCGTCATAAATATCATTCTTTTTCACTTGCATGCAACTGGGTATCTATTGTAATCAATCTGGAAGATTAATAAAAGGTCCAGCATGAGTATTGGCATTAAATTCTGTAGTTTTTAGAGTTAAATGATTTTTAGTGAATTTATTTCAAGTACTTGCAAAAATCGCATTCTTCATTTATTGTTCAAAACCTCAAAAACGTCAAAAAAATCAAAAATTGCAAAAACAAACCAGAAAACTGTCAGATTCGGAGAATAGGGAAAACTAGGGTTTCTACATCAGCCACTATGTTATTTTTTCCTTTGACATATTCAATGTCAAAATCGTAAGATTGGAGCTTACTCACCCTTTTCTGCTGTCTTTCATTTAAATCCTATTGGCGTATAAAGTGTTTAAGACTATTATGATTAGTTTTAAGAACAAATTTACTCCTCACTAAGTATTGACAAAACTTAGACAAAGCATGCATAATAGCAAGCATCTCTTTGTCATAAATTGAATATGATTTTTCTGCTCCTCTCAACTTTCTACTTTCAAAAACAATAGGATGCTTGTCTTGCATGAGAACAATTCCAACTCCTTCACTTGAAGCATCACATTGCAATTCGGAAGGCTTTGTGAAATCTGGAAGAGCCAACACTGGACATGAACTCATGATATGCTTAAACTTATCAAAAACTCCTTGTGCTTTCTCTGTTCATAGAAAAACTCCTTTCTTTGTAAGATCTGTGAGGGGTGCTGCCATAGGAGAATATCCCTTAACAAATCTTCCATAAAATCCACATAAGCCCAAAAACCCCTTCAAGTGAGAAACATTCTTTGGAGGTGGCCAATCAAGAATGGCCCTTATCTTCTCATGATCAACTTTCACACCCTTAGCATTGATAATATGGCCAAGATATAGTAGCTCCGTCATCCCAAACTCACACTTTGATTCTTTGAAAAACAAGCATTCCGCCTCCAATATGCTAAGCACTTCTTCCAAGTGCTTGAGGTGCTCTTCCCAAGACTTATTGAAAATGAGGATATCATCGAAAAAGATGAGCACGAACTCTCTCAACTGCTGTCTAAAAATCTTGTTCATACAAGATTGAAATGTTGCTGGAGCATTTGTCAAACCGAAAGGCATGACGAGAAATTCAAAATGCCCAAAATGGCATCTAAATGCTGTTTTCTCTATATCCTCTTCCCTCATCCTGATTTGATGATAGCCAGAATGAAGATCAATCTTTGAAAAGAACATAGCCCCATGGAGCTCATCAATAAGTTCATCTATCCTTGGAATAGGATATCTATTCTTAATTGTTTTTTGATTCAATACGCGATAGTCAACACACATGCACATTGTGCCATCTTTCTTTTTAACCAACACCATTGCGGAAGCAAAAGGACTTTTGCTTGGCCGAATGAACCCCATCTCCAATAGCTCCTTGATGGCCTTTTCTATCTCATCTTTCTATTTCTTCGGATAACAATATGGCGTGGTGATGACTGGCTTTGCTCCTTCTAATTCAATCACATGCTCAAATCCTCTTTCAGGAGGTCTCCTAGGAGGTAAGCTACAAAAAATTTTGCTCTTCTTAGAAAGTAAGACTTGAATATCAGGATGATATTGCCTTTTCTCTTCCACTGGATCAGCTGGTAGGACCATACATTCTGCTGCCCATTCGACTTGATTGTGACGGATCAGTGTTTCCATTGTCTTCAAGGAAACAATTCGAGGGCCCCCATTTGACATCCCTCTCAAAACAACCTTCTTTCCATCAGCTTGAAATTTCAGCTCCATTTTTTGTAGATTCAATGTGATCTCTCCAAGAGATCGTAGCCATTGTATTCCCAACACGACATCGGTATCACCAATACCAACAACATAGAAATCATCTTTTACTTCATAATTTCCTAATTGAATAGAAAGGTTAGGAATCTTCTTTGTGCAAGACATGGTGAAACCATCAGTGACCATCACTTTTGTAATGTCCCCTTCTCGAACCTGACCTTTCCAATGACCGTTGGCCTTTTTCTGGAAACCCAAAGGCTAGTCGGAAGGTAAAATTAGGGTTTCCTATTTTTAAGGATGTCCTTGCTCAGAGTTAGTGGATTCAATGGCGGATTCTTTCTGGGTTTTCAGAGAGCTTCGCAATGGTATGTTCATCTCGGCTTTCTGAGCATTTCCAGGAATTTACTATTTTTAGTAAATTCTATTTTTGGCAGTAAACAGGTTGGTCTCAGGCAGTTGACTTTCCCCTTCAGTTGACTCAAGTGGCGTATTCAGTTTCGGGCTTCAGAGTACAGTTTTGGAGAGATGAGCTCGTTTCACTTAAAAATAACATTATATTTTAAATGTTATTTTATCACCTTGGCCTAGCCAAATAACTTAATGTTATTTTAAAAGGTGGACTTGAAGGGTGGCGCCATCATTGAGGATATATTAAATTTATATTGAATTTATCAAAGTCAAAACTAAGCCTTAAGGAGGACGCATTTATTTAAGTGAGAAATTTAATTAAATGAAGTCAAAATTAAAGATGCATGGAAAAGGATGCCATCTCTTGTGATTAGGGTTTTGACTATGGAAAAGAAGTTAGGGTTTCAAGGAAGGTCAACAGAAACTTATAAAAGACAGCCTTGGGTTCTCTTTTGGATATCTTTTATCTACAGGAATGTTATGCTGCCGGATTGGCTTTGGGATTGCTTCGAGGAATGAAGGCCTCCTAGCTTGGGCATTGCTTCTCGCTTGAAAGACAGCGACTAGTGGTGATTTAAGATAGATTTGTGAGTTTGCATTTAGTTTTGAGCATTGTTTCAGCTTGTGCATTATTAGATCTGTTTTGCATATTAGTGGGTTTCAGCATTTTGCATTTTAAGCTACAGCAGATCCGTGTTTTCATTTGTAAATCAGAAAACAAAAATAATCTCGTTCTGGGTATTGTGTCATTGCATCTTATTGGTAAGGGCGCCCCTTCATGAATATTTGCAGATTTTAATACGAAGCTTATGATTTTATAATGCAAATCCGTCATTCCTTGAAGGCCGAACTTTCTAGAGTGCATTGGGATTCGTGTCAGTAATTAATAACCATTTTTAGATGCCATTTCTTATTACTAAGTTAGGCGCCATCATTTTGAGGGTCTATTGCATCAGATTTGAGATCATTTGGGTGAGAAATGAGAGAGTTATGAGCATATGAGTAAATTCATAGGTTGCTGGTTTTATGACAAAAAGTGCAGATTTGTATGACAGTTTAAGAAATCTGCATCTTCCTTATCTGGTTGGTGTTGAGATTTCATTGTATACTTTGCAGAAGCTTCCTTGTTGAATGCATCATTTGAAAGAGCATCTTAAGTCTTGATATTGCAGGCAATGACATCTTTGTAAGCTGGCAGTAGTACTGACCAGTTGTTCTTATTATTGCTCATCGTTATTGTAATACTTATTCTTCCTTCAGTTCTTGTTGTAATAGATAAATCTCCGCCCTATGGTAGCTACTCTCCCATTCTGGGTTAGCAAGCACATTCTGGGTGTTGAGTGTTTTCAGCTTTCAGCATTTCTCTTTCAAGCATTGTTATTGTAATCACTCCGTCATATGGTCGCCCCTCACTCCGCATTGGATTGGGTAGCACATACTTGACGTTGAGTTCCCTTTCAGTATTTAGAGTAGAAGATCCTCTGACCATATGCTCGCCATCATCGGCACCATTCTTGGTTAGAGTTGCTTTTTGCATAAGCAGTTTGATTCAGATCCTCTGACCAATGCTCACACCTTGCCCACATCGGGATCCTGGTGTACATACTGGTTAGAGTTGCTTCCGTACGTTTTGGTTTATCATCTAACCTTAACGGGTGCTTGTAATTTGAAATTGTAAAAAATCGAAAAAATTTGCCTCGGAATATTTCAACTTTGAAGCCTTCAAATTCTTCAGTCTTCAAACCACTTTTTGCTACCAATCCTTCGTCAATGAACCAATCCTTCGTCAATGAAGTTGTGAGTTGCTCTAGTATCAATTAGAGCAACAATATTTTGTGAACCAACTACTCCACGAACACAAAAGGATTCATTTTTTTGAAAACTTGATAGTTGTGCTAAAGCACTACCATTTCCAACCTCATTAGGCTTCTCTTCTGGAGCTTCTTCACCTTCACTACTTGTTGATTCGTATTGCTGATCAGACGAATCAGATTCTGATCCATAATCAGAATAGCCCTCCATTCGGTGTGCTTTGCCTCTTCCATAGCAACGGCGACTCTTAACCCAAGGCTCACGACAAATATAGCATACACCATCTTTTCTAAGCTGCTCTCGAGCTCTTCTGACATCTTTGGTGGAAACTTTTTTGGCTGATTTGAAGAATGCTTTTTATCCTTCTTATGACTCAAAGTTTTTGAATGAAACTTTGGCCTTGGGGCTGCCAACTCCATGCTCCTTGCTTTCTTGATGGCTTCATCTAAAGTTGGTGGATCAAAGGCTTTGACCCATCCCTTCAAAGGCTCCATTAATCCTTCAGAAAATAGAACCACAAGTCTTCTCTCAGTAATGTTAGGCACCATTACTGATAATCTCTAAAAATCAACGATATAATTTTCTAAAGATCCTTGTTGCTTCAACTGCGCCAATTCTCAGAATCTCAACTCAGGATCCTTGGTATCAAATCTTTCAATCAACTTGTTGGTGAATTCTTCATAGGTGTGGATAAGGTTATGGCCAAGAGTGACCAAACCGTGAGTCCACCATTCATGTGCCACTCCATCCAAGTGCAATGTAGCAAATTTAATTGCATCTTCTTCCGACATTGGTCTGAGTGAAAGATAGTTATCCAATTTCTGCACCCATGCCCTGATTGTATACTTATTACTTCCATCGAAATGGTCCAAAGTTATCTTTCCCAAAGCTTGTTAAAAATCATTTCTAGGCATCATAGGAGGACGATGCTCATTCCTTCCACCATTTCTCCTACTCCTTTGATTCATGAATTGATCAAAGGTCCAAGCATCTCTCATATCAGGGGGTAGAGAAGCATACTCCATATATGCTTGCCGAGCATCATCTGTAAATGGAATAACAACCTCCCCTTGTGGTTGTTCCTCCTTTGGAGTGAAGGTCAGAAAGAGAGGTCTAGTAGAAGATCCACTAGTGGATGCAATGTGCTGTCCCACGATCCTATCACCTTTGTTTAGCTTAGGACTGCTGTTGCTGTTATTTCCATTAACTCCACTACTTTCACCAGTTTGATTATTTTGGGGCTGAATGATATTCTGTGCTGCTTTTTGATCCAACTTGGACAATAATCGGGACATCATGTCAATCGTCCCGTCAAACTCTTTTTCCATTCTTGCCTCCTTTTCTTCATAAGCTTGTCTAAGACTTTCTGACATGTTTTCAATTGTTTTACCAGTCCCTTCAACTGTCTTCTCAGTACCTTCAACTATTTTACCAATACCTTCAATTGTTTTACCAAGATCTCTTAGAGCCTCTGAAAATGTTTCTACCTCTGGAATGGGTGGGAATTGATGCTGAGTTCTGGCCTGAATTTTGGTGAATGGTTTGGTTTCTCTATCACTCATCAAACAATTGACTGCTGAAAGTCACAGGATGGCAGGGTCTTCTACTCTGATATCACTATAGTATGCCAACCATTTTTTTTTTTTGATTTTCAATATCAATTACAATGCAACACGCACCCGTTAAGGTTAGCTCCAAAACCAAAACGATGCGGAAAAGTAACTCTAACCAAGAATGCACCCTAAAACCACTGAAGGAAGAGGGGCGGGCATATGGTTAGAGGATCCCTAGGATCTAAATAACTCAATATTGAAATTGAATTCCAACTGAAAAGTAAAAGATATAACTCAACGTCAAGAATGTGCACACAAGATCCTTTTGAAGGCGAGGTGCTAACATATGGCTGAGTACTTATTACAAAACTGAAAGAACTTAGGCGAGTAATTAGCCATGGAAGTTTTTCAAACTAACTAATTCATCCGCTGCGGCGGGCATCCACTCAAGAGTGGGGATTCACCACTTGATAGTGGGTGAGAAAAGCAAAGACAAAGTAATTTTCCTCCTCACTGGCGGTAAACCATCCAAGGGTTATTGTATGTGAATTAGAAGTACAAGTAAATGCAAAATTAACAATGGTTGGATTAGTACTACTAATTCTCAACCTTACAATTAAAGAAATCTGCAATTTACAATGTGTTACAATGATAGAATGAGAGTAAATGTGAGAAGGATGATTCTTCCAAGCTCTAAACCACTCAAATATTGAAATTGAAGCCAAAAACTGAACTTATTGAAATCTGATAAATAAACCAGCAAACTGAAAACTGTAAATCAGCAAATTGAGAAACAATGAAATGTTCATAACTCCCCAAATATACCTCCAAATGGCATGAAATGAATTGCAAATGTTTTGTGGAGGATAGGTGCCCAAATTGCAACACGAAAACAACTTCAAAACCTTCTCAAATGATTGGCATGAATTTCAAGGCACTTTAAGCATGGTATGACCCTCTTGAAGGGCAATTTCTTTGAATAAAATCAGCAACTTCAATATAAAATCTGATAATGCAGCCAAAGGGTCGCCTTGGGCAATAGGATGGAAAGGTGGAATACCCACAAGCAAATAAAATTTATTCAAGGAGCTGTAAACAAAAATTTCTTTCAACTGTATGTCAACCAACAATTCAAAATTTGACAAAAACTCCAAAATTCTTCAACAAATGAGCTCAATTTGCTAGTCTGGATGAGAAGCAACAAATTAGCCAACTAGGTGTTATCTCTCAAATACGAAATTGGTCAAGGGGCTAGGAGGTAAGCATTTCTCGAAGCTGAAATCACAAAGTCATTTCGACAACATAACAATAGCAAAGTTCCAAAATACCAAATGTTGGAGGAAAGCTTCATTTTTAAAGAGAAAGAGACGACTCTTCAATTTCCCACCAAGGTATGCCAAAAGCCATAGTTGAAACTTTTCAAATTTCAAAAATTCATAATTCTTCTCAAAGGTGGCGTCCCACTTAATGGTAACATAAAACTTTATTAAATATTCTTTTTTCTCCTTAATGAATTCGACCCCCTTCATGTCCACTTTTAAAAGCAACTTGAAGATACTTCACTAGGCGAAGGGGTCAACTGAAAAATATAACATTAATGCCTTTATTACAAAATTTCATCAAGTAATGTTTGAAAAACCTAATAACCAGACCCAAGCATTTGCTCCAACTGAAAAGATGAATTGAAGAACTGACAACTGAACCACTACCAAAATTAGTATTTACTAAAAATAGTAAAACACCTAGAAATGCCACAAAACCTCCAAGCAAGGAAACCCTAAAATTCACCTCAACGAGCCTACGGGCCTCCAGAATAGGCTGATGAGCAATTGAGCTGATTACTGACGAGAAGGGGACATTACACAATATCATCATTGAGATTAGATGATGTAGGTAAAAAGTTTAAAAAAAGTTTGAAATTTGCGTAAAGAATTTCAGAATCAGACAAACACATCACATTGACCGGAAAAAACGTCAGGATTTGTCTATTCTATAAAATACGTTTTAGGAGTAAAAAATGTAGTACCCTGGTCGATTCCACAAGGTTTTTACACGTATCCGATTCGGATACGTACTAGTACCCGGAATCGGCAGGGCATAGGAGCGATTCCGGTAACTTAGAATGGAAGCAACAAAAGAGTAACCGCCAAGATCATGAGCAGCCTAATATAGAAGGAAAAATAAAGCCTTATATAGGAGGAAAAATAAAACTCATCCCTTTTAATCAGCCACTAGGTGTAACAAATCACCAAAAAAATCAGAGAGGTAATTAAAGGAATAATATATTGCTGTAGCAATAATAGTCACATGAATTAAATCGGTCTCACTGCCACCAAGATTAGAAAAACTTAGAAAGCACCTTCTATTTAGAAGTTGACAATTGGAGGTTTTAAAGTGTTTAGATATATCCTTCATATTTGATTATATTGCATAAAGCAATAATAATTGTTTCATTTAATTAACATGAAGTATAACGTGATCATGAATATCTATAGAAGACTTTAATATTTCTTGTTACAACCTTGAGAAACAAAAGTCATCACCAAGGCATAAACATTTTTAAATACACAGTCCTAATACATGGGTCATGCAGATATCTAGTTGCATAGCTACAAGTATAAAATCCATTTGAAACTAGAAGCTTTCCTACAGCGATCCTTAGAAAGCAAGTTGACATGAAGTTACCAAGCAGCAAAACACACTCAAAGTTGAAGAAAAATTGGAAAGATAACCTACTATTGCTTTTTAGTGATATAGGATTGTTTGTGGAACTAGATGCTTCTGCATAAGACACATTAGGTAAGACAATTTGTGAGATGTGTTCACAAAGCAGTGTTGAGTGGTAGAACCGCCCTTTCAATTCATGAACCATTTGCAACAAACTCCATTACTGTCATAGGTGCATTGAAAAGTCTTTTCCTTTGCCTCTTCGAGCACTTAGTTGGGAAATTATTGCCCTCTGTCTAATATGGCCATTACTTTTTATTCTTACTTGTGGATTTCCATCCACCATAAGCTGATCTCCTCCAAATGTTTCTCCACCTTCATCCTCCTCTTGCAGGTTTCAATCCACCACTAACCGTCCATCTCCACCAAAATATTTTCTTTTCCTTTTGTGAGGTTTAATCCACCACTGTCCATTCCCCTCCACCAAAATTCTTTTTTTCTACTCTTTTTTTGGACGATTTGAACCACCACATTTTAACCTTCTTCACCAAAACCTTATTCTTCCCCTTACACAAATTTGCAGAGACAATTTTATGAAAATAAAAATATTCTACAGTTTACTCTTCTTCACCTAATTCCTCATCCACATGCACCACCTCTTTTGCATTTTGCATGCAAACAATCCCATCAGTGGTGTGCTGTACCACATTTTCCAACACTTCTGTGTCCTCTGAAGGACCAACTAATGTTGCAATCACATTCTCCTTTGCTGCAATAGTATTGCCAAATGCATCTTCATTCACCAACATCTCCATCCATTTTGAAAGACATGCTGCTGCTGCAATCTCAATTTTATTTTCCTCATTAATTGCTTGCGTGAGGATCTCTTCTTCTGTGCCACCAAAATGACACTTTGGTTCATCTTGTTCTCTTGCTCCACCTTTCTCTATACTCGAATACAAAACAATAATAGCAAAATCATGAGACTCCACATCTCTTGTCTATGTTTCTTCTTTTCTCCTCTAACTTATCTCAACTCCACTCTCCTTCAACATGCGTAACATCTCAAACATTTCTATGCACATATTCTCTATCCTTTTCCAACTTTCTTCTAAGGCCCTTTCTCTTCTCTCTATAAAAGAGAATTTTGCAACCCTTCTCAAGGCCACCCAATCCTATTTCCTGAAGACATTTTCACTCTCACAACCTACAACTAGTTTTTCCAATAACCTGCACATATCCTCTACCAAACAGTGACATTGGAAGATGTGCCCCATAACTCCATCTACCCACTTTCCACATAGTTGAGGATGTTCCTACATCTTCTTCCCAGCACTATCTTTGTTGGAGACAGCCAACACAGTCCCTCATTGACACCATTCCTCTTTCTCACACAACTCTTCATAGTTACATGATTCCCCCTTACACCTGCAACAAAATTCTAGAGCCCTTACCAAATATAACACAACAAGCATACCATCTCTGATACAACTTGATTCATTCTCTTCAACATACATAGTGAGTGAATCAGCCCTAATATAACTTGATATAGTCTCCTTAACATACCCAATGAGCGTACTTGCTCTGATACCATCTGATGCAATCTAGATCAGGGGGTCTATTGAAAATACTACCCAATCTAGCAGCTCACACAATCTCACACACATCTATGCGCAATGGAAGCAAAATGCCAAAGCTACAATAAATTCTATTAATCTATAGTAGCACGATACAACTTGCAAAAAACATACGAAGGGCTATGGTACCTACAATAACTGCCTATTACAATCTCATTACGAGGCTTCTCATAGGCTTCGTCTTTCCGTTACAGTAACTTCTTCATGTTTATGGGTCATTGTTTTTTCCTTTTCCTACAGCAGAGGTTTCTCATTCCTCTTTGCTTTCTCTATTATACAATGAAATTCTTCTCTCTCATGAATAATCTTTCTAACCTGGCAAGAGTCACTCTCCTATAGAAAATTAAGAAATAAATAATTTTGGTGTTGGCCAAGAAACTACCCAACACTTGTTGCTAGCAAGTAGTAAACCCATCACATATCCTCAACAATCAAACTGCTAGTAAGATTCAAATGGTTGAGGAAAAGGAAAAATAGCCATACAGTCCTAGAACAGTCAATGGCTCAATGCAGAAAACATGGAAGTCTAACAACCAAAGTAGAAACTTCTCGCTAGAAAATGAAAGATTAATTTCAAGATTTTTAACAGTAGTGCCATGTAGAACAAGAATAGTTCTGCACTTATGTTGTAACAAAGAGAAAGAATAAGCAACCAAGGAATATCTAGACACATGTAGGAAAGCAATGAAACTAGACACCAAAACAAAAAGATGCCTTGAGTGAGGAGAATGTCCCGATCCCTTGCTTGCCAAAACTACATGTGGCTCTAGAAAGATTAATGGCCCAAGAAATGGATGATAACATGCCAAGCGGTTGTTGGGATAGCCAATGCAATGCCCAACAAAATGCAAATCATCCTATGCAAGCAAATCACTTGAAACATAATCTATTAATGTTTTGTGATGCAGCGTTGCTTGTGACCTAGATGCTGTTGTGCCATACATGTTGCATAAGACAGTTTGTGAGCGTGTGCTCATAAAGCAGAGTTGGGTGGTAAAAGCTCAATTACCCTTTCAAATAGTGAACTATTTGCAACAAACTACATTACTGTCATAGGTGCATCAAAAAGTTTCTTCCTTCACCTCTTCCAACACTTAGTTGGGAAAATTATTGTCCTATGCCTAATATGGCCGTTGCTTTTTATTCTTCTTGTGGATCTCCATCCACCATAACCCTATCTCCTCCAAATGTTTGTCCATCTTCATCCTCGTGTGGGTTTCAATCCACCACTAAATGTCCACCTCCATCAAAATCCTTTCCTTTCCTTCTTTCCTTTTGTGGGATTTAACCCATCGTTGCCCGTCCTCTTCCACTAAAATTCTTTTCTCCACTCTTCTTTTGTGGGATATGACTCACCGTGACTTGACCTTCTAAACTTAAATCTTATTCTTTCCTCTCCACACAATTCAGCATAAACAATATTACAAAATAAAAAAATTCTAGAATTTGCTCCTTCTCTTCACCTTTTTCTTTATCTGCTTCTTCATCTACAACCTCCTCCAAATCCTGCATGTGAACAGTCTCATCAGTGCTCTGCTGTAACACATCTGCCAACACTTTGATGTCCTCCAAAGGATCATCTACCATTGCACCCACATTCTCCTCCTCTGCTGCAATGCTATCCCCACATGCATCCTCATTCACTAACATCTCCAATGCTTTTCAAAGATATGCTATTGCTGCAATCTCATTTCTCTTCTTCATTATCCTATTGCATGAGGATCTCTTGTTCTGTGCCACCAACATGACACTCTACTTTATCTTCTTTTCTTGCTCCACCTTTCTCCATGCCTACACACAAAAAAATATTAGAAAAATCATGGGACCCAACAACTCCCATCTACTTTTCTTCTGTTCTCCCCTAGCTAATCTCATCTCTACTCTCCTTCAAAAAACCTAACATCTCAGACATTTCTACACAAATACTCTTGCTATTCTTCAACCTTGAAATCCTCCTGAAGTGTCTTGTGCCCAATTTCTTCCTATATGCTGGTCTGATTTTTATTCTCCATGGGATCAGCTGTATGCTGGTCATCAACTGCTGCAAACTCATTGTAGAGGTTACTAGATACCTCACTTGCAGAGACCTCTTGTTCCTCCTTTCTTTTCGTCTAAACATCATTAGATATCCCCTTTTAAATTCAGGATCACTTATCACAACTTACAAATTCTACATCAATTCATACGTGGATCTATCAAAATCCATAATGTCTTTGTTCTTCACCCAATAGGATGGCACAAGACCGCTTTGTATTAAAATAATGTTTATTTATTTATTTATTAATGCTCAATATTGTAAGATATTGTAAAGATAGAGATCAGATCGTCTCCGATCTTATCTGGAGTTTCTTTTTAGAAACTTTCCAGTTTTGTAAATCTTGTAAATTATTTATTGAGCGTCTCGCTCTTGTTAATACATCAATTAATTTACCAATTACTTGCGTAATATGGTATCAGAGCTCAGGAAAACAATTTTTTCGAAAAATTAATAATTTCTTTTTGAAATTATTTTGCTTAATTTTTCGAAATAATTTTTTAATTCTGAAAATACATTTTCAGTGAAAATTTTCGGGTGCCTGAACTTCGAAGGTTTTTTGATCAACATTTTTTCGTGGGCATTTTTGGCGTCGGATTTTTTGTTGATGCGAGTTCAGATCTTTGTCTTGGCCGCGCGAGTTCAGAAATTTGTCTTGGCCGCGCGAACTTCTGGCATTTTTTTGTGTGACCTGCACTTTGGCTCGTGTTCGTGTATCCACGCGTTTTCGCGTCTTCTCTTTCTGGCCGCGCGCGACTTGCAGACGCAATTTTTATCTGAACCTGGCCGAGTTTTTCATCTTTCTGGCCGTGGTTTGACAGAGGGCCACGATTTTTTGTCTTTTTGAGGACGCGATTTGCATCCTTTCAGGGCGTTTGTCATTTGAAGAACGCGATTTTGTATTCTTTCTAGCCGCGATTTCAAGGACGCGATTTCCGCATTTCTTTTCAGCCCGCGATTTGTTCCTAGCCGCGTTTTTCATCTGGTGTTGAAGTGGTTCTTTGTCTGCATTTTATGCCCGACGGGATTTCATCAAGGTTTTTCAGTCTGCGTTTTCAATAAACGCGTTTCTCAGGCCGCGATTTTCAGTGTTTTTTGGCCGCGGTTTTTCATTTTTGAGACGTGTTTTTTTAGACGTTTTTATGCTCGATTCGTGGTGCTTTCTTGCCCGTGTTTGCGCCACCTCTGGTGTTTTCCATTTGCCACGATTTTGTGTGATTTTCGAGCTGGTTCTCTGCAATTTTTTGGAGAAAATTTGGCGCCTAGGGTTCCAGCGACTTCGGCCAGGGTTTTGACACGTTTTTCGCAGTCAGAAAATTTTCTCGATCATAGATTCGTGGTGGGTTTTTCGAGAGCTCAACTGGGTTGGTCTCCGAATTTTCTGGGTGCATCGTTTTTCGTGCCTCAAATTTTGTGCCATCTGTACACTGTACTTTCTGCAGTCTGTACCTGAATCTGCCCCTATTTTCTGCATTGGAATTCGTGCCTCGAGTTTCGTGCATCAGCCTCTTCTCAGCACCTCGTTTTTCGTGCCTCGAAAAACGTGAAGATGGCCAGTTT
>VDFB02074951.1:0-44151 GCA_007258455.2 Sequoia sempervirens
AAAATGACCCTAGGTTCTTAACATAAAACTTAAGGTCCACCTTTTTATATGTTTCATTTTGGTGAACCCGACCTATTAACATTATACACCTTCTGAAATTTCACCCTATATCTAAGTTTTGAATTTCATTGTTTTGTATTGTTCACTTAAGGTTTCATTTTTGCATCATAAAAGATATAAAAATTCAAAAAATTAATAATATTTCATCATAGGTTGTAATAGGGTTAATTTCAGTCATTTAGATCAAATCTACATTCAAAATTGCATGCACAATTGTAATTTATTGTTCAAGCATTGTTACACATGTTCATTTAAGTTACATTGTCTTAAACTGAGCAAATTCTAGAAAAATATTCACTATCAGACCTATTTGCACACAAACCCAAAATCCTTAAACAATATCATACACAGTCAAACTTTGAAATTTCTGAAACCTTGTTTAGGATATAGTTGCCCTTGGGTGGCTTTGTCCTAATATTTTTGGCTAAAATTTTAATTTGCTCAAATCTTTGTTTATGTGTTCTCTATATGCTTCTACTGTTTGAATTTTGTTTCTGAATTTTATTTGTCCTATAACTGTCTTTTTTTGCTAAAAATGTTGCTAGCTTGATCCATAGGGCATAACATCATGTTCTCATTGCAAAAATATTGTTTTATCATAATTCATGTTTTATTGTCAGATCTTGTTAAGCATTTCAAGGAATTTTTGTTACAAGTATGTCCAAATGAGTTTATTTCTCTTTTGTTGTTTTTCATTGATCCCTCTCCTACTATCTCTCATATGTGTGAGGTTAGCTTGGTGCAAGAGAATGTAATCATTGATAATCATGAAAATTATGTTTTTTCTTCTCCTGATATCTCACCTACTTGTGAAGAAGGTATCTTGGTGTTAGAAGATCCAATCATTGAGCGTCTTGAGAATCTTGTTTGTTTCTCTTCACCTAAATCTCCTACTTGGGAAGATATTGTTGGACAAGAGGATGAAATAATTGATATATTCCTTTCAAAATATTGTAAGATGGATTGCATAGATGAAGATGCTAAGGTGACCTTAGATCCCCCCTCGATAGAAGATAATCAATAAGCAGTTAACTCTGTTGAGGTTATAAATGCACAATTGGCTACTATATATCATCTAATTATTGGACCTCCTAAAACCCCTTTAATTATTGGACTTCCTAAAATTCCTCTAATTATTGGACCTCCTAAATCACCTCTCATAAAAAGACTTCCTAAACCTCATGGCCATATCCTAAGCTTTACAAAACAACTCACTAGTAATCGTGTATCAAAGCAACCAAGTCATCATGTACTATTGCTCACACATATAACACTAGAAACAATAAGCAACCAAAACAAACACCCAAATCCATTCCATTACCTTCACCATACCTCCCACCCACACCCAACATTCTGCAATGTAGTGGTAAAAAAATTGATCTTGTTGAGCAACTTTGTAACACTCTTGCTAAGATCTACTTGTGAGATTTGATTTAAACATCACTTATCTATCATGACATGCTTTAGAATGCTTTGCAAAAATTTGTTGTCCCTCCTAGTACACAACCAAATGATGTGGTAGCCTTTCTTGAAGCTATTAATGAAGCTAATTTGGATATTGTATTTCATCAAGATGAATTACCCCCTTTGAAAACTGCACAAAAACAAAATAATTCCTTGATGATAAGGGATATTATTAACAACATTGGTATTAGGAATTACCCTCATTGAAAATGGTTCAAGACTTAATGTTTGTAGTGTTAACCTTGTGGATAGAATAAGAGTGAAAAAGACTAAAATTCAGCCACCTGATTTGTCTATTCCTGGTTTTGATAATGTGGGAAGACAACCACTTGGTGTAATAACATTACCTATCAAATTTGGTAAGGTTGTATTGCAAACTCCTATCCATTTCATGCCTCATGAACTTTTATATAATCTTCTCTTGAATAGACCATGGATTCATGAGATGAAAGGTGTGCCTTCAATGCTTCATCATTTAATGAAATATAAATACAAAAATAACATTTACACAATAAAGGTTGATCCTAAATCTAAGAATTGTTTATAAACTAAAACAAGAATAAAGAGTCCTTTTAGAATATTGTTACCAACTTCAAAAGTGGAACCTTTACAAATTGAAGACAAAGATGAGCGTCTATCATCTATGAAAAAGTTTTTGGATGATGATTTGGGATTGTTCTATTTCATACCTATGTTCATAGGGGAATACAATATTGCATCATAAAAATCAAGAAAAGAGAAAGAAGTTGTAATGGTATCAACACAACCTATCACCGAATCATCAAAAACATCCATAAATTTTGGAAAATAGGAAAACATAAATTACACATCCACTTATGATGAAACTGATTATGGGAAGCCACCTTCTTCAAAAGAAATGGTAACCATTTATGGAAGAGGTTACCATTTTTTATTTTTTTTTGGGTATAATGGAAAACAATATGGTGTAAAATAACAAGGTATACATGTCCCCATAGAACCTAACATGTAAGAAACAACAAGAGGTCTTGGTTATTGTCCTTAAAAAATAATGAATGAATAAAAAAGAACTTCACTTAATCATGCAAGAGACAAATAGCATTAGGTGCTACTCCTTGCCATGTGGTAGTTGTAGTATCATAGCATACTCACTACCATGCATGAAGGTATAAACTAGGCTTTATGAAATCATATTTCATCTCGCAAGGAGTAGCTCATCATCATCCATTTTGGGCTCATCTTTTTCCCTACACTTGGGGGGGCAAGGGGTTAGGTAGCCTTGTGTTAAGTGTATTCCTTCTAGTAAGGGATCCCTTTGTATCTCCTTAAAATTTTAGTGTAGCAAGTACACTAACATTTTAAGGGGGGGCATATAGTCCCCTGCTCATTGTTTGCGTAAGGAATGGTCCCTTTTTAGTGATGATAATATACATCTCCTAGAAAGGGTGACCTTGGCAATGAAAGTGTGGCCTTCTTGATCTATGCAAGTGTCTCCTTTGTGGTGATATTGGGCTTGATATCCTTAAGAGTGTGACCTTTCTTGGCATATGATGTTCTCCTTGGTGGTAATGCTATGGTTAGTATTCCCTAAGATGTGAGTTTCTATTTGACGACTTGTCCTCTCTTGGTGGTGATGTCATGTGTGATATTCCCTAAGGTGTGACCCTTCATATATTGATCAATGCCCCTTTGTTGACTTTGTAAAGCACATTTTATGGTGGTGTTTTTTATAACACCCCTAGAGGTTTTGGTCTTATCTTGTTTCATCTTCTTAGACATTTATGTACCTTCTTAGGTGAGTCTTTGCACCTTCTTAGGAAAGTTGTTACACCTTCTTAAGCGAGTTTGGCATTTATGTGCCTTCTTAGGCGAGTCCTTGTACCTTAGGCGAGTCCTTGTACCTTCTTAGGTGAGTTTGACATTTATGCACCTTCTTAGGTAAGTTTTGTACCTTCTTAGGTGAGTTTGTACACCTTCTTAGGTGATACTTTGACAAATTGGTTCATGAATTCAGCATAGCACAACTTGTTGCTTCATGGATACCTCTTTTAACATGGTCGTCGAGCATAACACGCCTTGCTTGATAGTAAAGCTATGTGTTTCATGAGTGTCTGGAATAACACAACTTTCTATTCCTCATGAGAGAATTCCTTCATATAACATTCATTCGATGGATGACGTTTGGTATTTGAGACAATTTAAGACTGAGGTATCTTTTCCTTACTGACTCAAATCCTTTTAGTACTAACCTTGTTTTTTGTTGTGTATCTTTTTATGTGTTTTCTTTGTGTTTACATTGTGTTTGCATCATGTTTGTGTTCATTTTTTTGTCATTTACATGTTATGTTATATCATGTATTTTTGTCATGCATGCTTTGTGTTTTTTGACATGCATGTTTGTGTAAGTTGTCTTGTTGCATTTTATACATATGTGTGTTACTTTGTGCTTATGTTGTCTTGCCATGGGATCTTGGATCCTAGGGACTTGTGCACTCCCCCTTGATCTTTTATCATCCTATATCTTCAACATTTAGACAATCAAACCCCTCTTGGCACATATTTTCTACTTTAGTGTGATTCTGAGTGTAAGTTCATACTCTCACTAAAGTGGGGGCTAAATGTAGCATTGAAAATTATCACCCTTGAAAATTTCACACTATTTTTTTCTCCCCCTTAAGTTATTGGACCTAATTGAACCCCTAATCTCCTAAATTATGTATTCTAAGGCCTATTTTTATCATTTTTTGGTAAAGTACAAGCACAAAAAAAATTCATTTATTTAATACTTTATCCTTGACACCTTAATTTCCAAAAATAGGGTTTGGATAGAGATTCCCTATGGCAACCTTTTTCCCCCTATTCTTCCTAGCCCCAAATTCAAATATGTCAGTTTTGAAACTTTATTATTTGTAATTCAAGTTCCCAATGTTGACTATCGGGATCTAATTTGTAGGAAATTGAATAGATGCCTACAAATACCTAGTTATTGCATCATTTAAAATCTATCTAGCATTAACAAAAAGAAAGGGGCGAAAATTATTGTCAAGAGAAAGTCAAGAGTAGATTTTAGTGATTTACTACAATAATTGAAGATCCAAGCACCATGTCAAATCATATGTGAGTTTATGTGTGTTCATTTTATCATTGTTTGTGAAGGATAACCCTTTGTAGGTATCCAATAAAATCAAGCAAGAAAGAAAGATCCAATACCTTGAGGTGATGTGCATGACTTCATTCCTTTAAGGAAGCCATTGAAGGGTGGCGAGTTGCAACACTTTGTTGATTTATCATTCCTTCCTATAAATTATCCTTTTATCATTTGCATTGCCATTGTGGAAGTGGAAAAACTAACACAGGTTTGACTAAGGCTAGCCCCTAAATGACACAACCATTCCTCTCTCTTTAAATGTGTAGGTTTCAAGTTTGGAGAGGATTGAAGGAAGTTTGAAGATACACCCTTTGTAGGTCTCCAAGAAAATCAAGCAAGCAAGCAAGATCCAAGACCTTGAGGTGATGTGCATGACTTCATTCCTTCAAGGAAGCCATTGAAGGGTGGTGAGTTGCAACATTTTGTTGATTTATCATTCCTTCCCATCAATTATCCTTTTATCATTGACATTTCCATTGTGGAAGTGGAAACACTAACACAGGTTTGACTAAGGCTAGCCCTTAAATGACACAACCCTTCCTCTCTCTTTAAATATGTAGGTTTTAGGTTTGGAGAGGATTGAAGGAAGTTTGAAGATACATCATTCATTTTTATATTCAAATCCCTACACCTTGACAACCCATGAAAACTCACCTAGATAAAATTATCTGACACTGATCTACAAAATTTGTAGGAAAAAATTAGAAGCTCAGATCCAGCATCAGAGGATTGCAAAAATAGAACTGAAATATCTCTACAAGGGCATAAATTCCCTTGGGCGACTCTGTCCTCCTATTCAAGCTTTCTCCAAATTTATAGGATAGGTACATAAAAATATGCCTTTCCTAGATCTATTGGTAAATTTTTGTTACAGTTTCTCAGTTGTCGAAGTCTTGTATTTTTATACCAAGGTACATAGTCTAATTAGGTTAATCAAGAAAAATAAATTCCAATCAATTCCCAAGGCCCAAAAGGGGATGAAAATCCAGGTTTGATTGACTCACCTTCATGGTTTAAAGTCAATCTAATCACCATGTTGATTTGCATCCTAAATGATCCTATATAAAAAGGAAAAGTGACATTAGGTTCTTAAGATAAAACTTAATGTCCACCTTTTTCTATGTTTTATTTTCAAAAATGGAATTCTCTTTTCAAAATATATCCCTCCATAAAATATCCTAAAATATCTCCCTTAAATTGGGGGATCATCTTCAATTAATTGAATCTCTCATTCTATCTTGACCATTGATCTCTTGATTCAATCTCTAAGATCTTCATCCTCTGATCTCCATTGCTGATCAAACCTTCAAGAATTCAATAAAATAATCTTTCTCCTTCATTCAAATTTATTCAAAATATTCATGAGCTTGAGAATCCATCACTTTTGTGCATTTTGAGCATTTTGTGAGTCAAGATCTTCATCAACAAGCTTTTGCAACATGGGTCATGCATAACTGAGCAATCCATATATTGAATTGGCATAATTCAACAATGGAGTACTAGGTTTATATGATTTTCTTTAAGTAATTTAATCTTGATTTGAGTTATACTCTTGATTTATGTTTTATTTATTTAAGCATTACATTCAAATTCATTGATTAATGAGTTTATTTGATATTTTATTTGTGTTTTTAGTATTTTCTAACCCTAATTGCTTAATTTGATGTCTATTTCAATTCCCATTATTCCCACTATACATTTTGGCATGCACAATGGGACCCATGTCTTGAATTTGATGCCAATTGTAGTTTTTAATGAGTTACAGGTTACAATGACACATTTGAAGTAGATCAATGCTTTTGATAGAAATCGTTACTGTAGATCTGTATTGTGATGCTTATGAAGATTTTCAATGCTTCTATGTTTTCTATGATTGTAGGTTACAATGACACATTTGATAATTAAGTGATGCTTCTGATATGAATCGAATTATTTGCACAATTACAATGATGATTTTAAGGTATATCAACACTTTTGATATTATTTACAACACTTGACTATTATAGTGGTACATTTCATTATGTATTTTCAATTTTTACCCTAACCCTAACGTGTGCTTGATATTTTGAGACTAACATATCTGTGCAGCCTTGGTATACATTGGGAGAAGACAAAAATCTTGAAACTATTAATGAGTCTCCTTGCAGGGTTTTTATGCTTTCAATTTCTAAAATGAACACACATTTAAGTTTAGGCTTTAATTATTGAATTGATTGCTATGTTTGTAGAATATTGGTGTGTATGCTCTCTCCTTGTGTTACATGTGGTCTTGGAGATAAAAACACCACTATTTTGCATATATTTTGTACACCTGGGGAATAATAGTAAAGTATTCTCTTCTCTTGCGTCATGTGTGAGCTTGAGAATCAAAAACTCTAGTATCTTCATTTAATTCAGTACAAGGCCTGCTTGGGGATTTCATCACCTCAAGGAAAATCTCAACCATGTTTACTTATGGGGTATATAAAGGGAGGAGAATGAAATTTGTACCCCAAGGTTTAGCCAACGTTATTTAATCCAAGCCTCATGACCCTTAGATCACCAAGACATGTATAGGTGATGAGAAGAGGGGAGAACCCCCTCAACTTAGGCATCCTTGGACGGGCTCATTGTTCATGGAAACACTATGAAGCTTATTTTTAGAAGACTTTAAGACCATATACCATTGGCTTAGTATGGGGCAGGGTACAATATCATACCTAAATTTACTCACCATGTACTCTTCTCTTGTTGAGGTGACATAATTCCTTGTTAGGACCTAGTCCTTTTGATAAAAGGGATGTTAAGGTGGTGCATGACCTTATCATACCCTAGTTATCCATTCATTTGAAGGTGTTAGAATTTGGTGGGTGGGCCTCTACTAAGTCAATACACCTATATAATTAGCTAGGCTATGAGTTTTGATGTGTTTTCTTGTCAAGACCCATGATCGCCATATAGAAACTTTTCTTCGAAAAGACTCACAATATTATCCTACTTTACACCTTGAAGTCAGTCCTATATGCTATTATCTGCTATTTTATCTCTTTATAGACAAAAAAACCTAAATCAATCCTCAAAACAATCAGATAAGTCTAAAAACCTAGGCATATTTTATGCTTAAATTGCAAAATCTCGCCTCTATGTTATAGTGACACTTAAGCTGTCATAGTGACATGTTTGCAGTTTTGTAGTGATTTTGATTGCAACTTGACCCTTTTTGTAAATCACATTGATGCTTTTACACAAATCGATGTATTTGATCAAAAAAATTGCTCTATGTCAATCCTAAAACCCTAAATTTTGCATGACACTTTTGCTACAAATCGTCACGTTTGACTTACACAATGATGTGTCTGAAAAATCTTGACACTTTTTCCATAACTAGTCATGTTGGATTGGGGGAGTACCATAATTTTGACTAGTTAAAGCAACACTTTTGAAATAAACAATGATACTTTTGACTGTCAAATAATTTTTTTCCATAATCCCTAAAATTCTAGATTCTTGAATTCAACAATAAGTCATTATAGAACCCGAGACTTGTAATGATAATAAGTCAGCCAAAACAATAAATAAAAAATTCACACACATCTCATATCATCCCTTCACTTTGGGCTTCTAGAATCACATCCTTTTAGTTTTGGACCAAACAACAACCTCATAATCAGGCTCAATGAGGGCATGATGGATATAGATCTAAGAGGGATATCCTCACATCATAGCTTATATAGAGGACCTCAGAGAGGGATCATTGGAACACTAAGAGGGATGTTGAGATAGGCAGAGAAAATAGTTGGAGGTATAGTTGAATGAATTGACAATAGAGAGAGATGGAGAGAGGACTACAAGATAATAACTAGAGGTTTTAGGGCAAGGTGCAGTGGTGAGCACGAAAAAGAACATGCGAGAGGTGAGATTAGTCACCCAAGAGGCTACTTATTATAGGACACTATATGAGGTAGTGGTGCCACTTGGGAGGAGACAACCTCAATTTTTTGTGAGGAGCGCAGTGGAAGGACAGTCTGGCAGATCAAAGGGAGTATTAGTTGGTTTTCCACCCCCATCACAGTAGTAGACTCAAAAACTACAACAATCAGGTGGTCAGGGGTCTAGAGCTCAGGTACTTAAGCACAACAGGTAGTTCCTCTTCATCCTCCTTCTCCAGGTTGAGAGGAGAGGGGGATCTCCATGTAGATTATATCTTTGTATATACCTTGATGTATAGATACATTGTAGACAAATTATTTGATGATGTACATATGTATTGATGGCTCTTGATAGCCAATTGTACACACATTCGATGTATAGATTTTGTACCATGACACACTTTTTTGATGATATATGAGATATGGAATATTTGGACTATGATTATGTTATGGATGTTATGGACACATGTTTTTTTATTTCTACATGATTTGATGTATGCATTTAATAATTCTATGATATGACATTATATGTTTTATGATCTCATGATGTTATGCTATGAATTATGTGATGTTATGATGTTTATGTTGATACTACTGACTCATGGATGTAGGATGTATTATATGATGAGTGATGTATATGTAATGCTATGATTTTTTGTATTTTTGATGATATATATGATGAATATGCAGGATGTATGATATATGATGCTACTAATGAGCAATAGATGCAAGATGTGATGGATATTTTTGTGTATGTCATGATACTCAAATATAATTATTAGTATGATGAGTAGGATAGAAGAAATGATAGAAGATTAGATGGATATATATAATTGGATATGATATTGATCAAATACCAAGAAAGCTATGATAATGGTTGATTTGTTATTTATTAGAAATGGGATGAGATAGGATAAGATAAATGATTTTTCGTTTGCTTTAGGTTATGCTAAAGAATGTATAGCAATTTTTTATTTTTTTATAGCAAGTAGACACTATGCATCAAGGTACGAAGAACTAGGGTGGAATTGTATCTATTACATGGAATTTGAATTTACAAAAAAATAGGAGTATCCTTGTTTAAACTTGACATACAAAAACTTTGTTTGATCATGTGAGAGAATAAAACCTTGAAGCAAGTTAGGCCTTCTACACAAAAGGGTATAAAAACTTGATATGTAAAGGTCATTGTATTCCTTGAGACTATCCCTACACACATCATGCAAGTATTCGCCATGGTCGTATTACAAGAACATACCAAAAACACAATAGACAAAAGCAATGACTATGACCCATTACATACCCCTCTGGACATACCAAGATATTGAAGATCAAGGTGGCTTCGAGAAAGTGATTGAACAAGAGAAAAGATAAATCAAAATAAAAGATCGACTAACGAAAGCATATGAATGTCATATCTCTTACCGAAAAGATTATAATTGTTGATATGTGATTGGTGCCTATGGTAGGAATGATATATCCATTAAGGCAACAATGTTGAATATTGAATTAGCTTCTTTTAGAAAATTTACATGTAGGTAGTTGGTTTGCCTTGACAATGATTGAAACTTGCAATTTCTCATGAATTTTTGTGTTTTGATGATTGTCACACTTGCTTGCGCTTACTTTGTAAAAGTTGAGTGTGACGATAGGTTTATTTTGGATGGAAAGTTTATTGCAAAATGGGGTGAGTTGCGATAATTTGTTTTTGACATTTTTTTGGAATTATTTGAACTATTTGGATGTTTTTGAACTTTTGTTGGGTATTTGGGGTTATTTTTGGATTTTTGGGTTTTGGTAGTAAACAAGGATCCAATCTTATAGCTAGGTCAAGGAATATGCCCCTAGTTAGATGTATGATCACTTTATTAGGGTCTAAATGAGTGACTCTAAGATTATGCTAGAGATGATGCAAGTAGTGATAGATATTGGTCAAATACCAAGCCATGCTAAGGATGTAGGTGGAAATATGATGGATGGATAGATGAAACAAATTTATTAATGAATGATTTATTGGAAAAAACTTTGATAGATGATGGATGGTGCTTATTTACACATGGCGCCTATTTTATAGGTTTTCACCAAGGTACTTTTCCAAAGCCTACCGAAGTGGTTTTTGTTATAGGACAAATTTTTTCTTTACTATTTTATCCATTTTTGGATTTTTTATATTTTCTTGACTTTTTTTGGATAAGAAACCCCAATGGGCTAAGCATAGAACTGTTTGAGGTGACTACTATTTATAGGCTCCTCCAAGGGGTTACCTTTAGGTGTTGCTATTTGATAAGCTCTAGATCCATAGCTTGCAATAACTACAAATGGTCCTAAGCAATTAGGTTCAAACTTTTCGTTGCTATCCTAATCCAATTGATTATTTTGGCTCTCTTTAAGGACTAGATCTCCCACTTGGAATTTTCAACCCTTGATCTTATTGTTGTAGCTTCAGTGGAGACAATCTTGGTAGGATCGAAGATGGTTAAGTTCTTGAAGATGTATTTCATCCAACAACTCTAGCTCATTTAGTTTGGAAGATATATATTCTTCATCATCAATAAGGTGTTACAATGAGACCCTCAAGATGGGAGCTTGTCCTCAATAGGTAAGATGACTTCAGTATCATAGAAAAAGGAGTATGGTGTGACACTAATTGGTTTTTTGATACTAGTTCAGTATGCCCATAAGGAAATATTGAGTTGTAAGTTCCAATCACAACCAACATCATTAATAATCCTTTTTTAGGATTTTCAAGATGGTTTTGTTAGATGCTTTTGCTTGGTTATTCCCTTGTGGATAGTAGAGTGTGGAGAAACAGTGTTGGATATGAAATTGAGCACAAAGATCTCAAATATCCTATTTATTAAAGGGTGTTTTGTTATCCATAATGGTAGCTTGAGGGACACCATACCAAAAAATTAAGTAGTTTAAGATAAACTTGGAAATTTGCTTGTTGGTAATATATGTTAGAGGAATAACTTTGATCCACTTTGTGAAATGCTCGGTGGCAGTGATGATAAACTTATTTCCATTAGAATATGTGGGGGAAATATTTCCTATGAGGTCAAGCCCCCATTGTGAAAAAGGCCAAGGTGTAGTTATGGGTTGCAATTCCTACACTGAAGCATGAATAAGATCACCATGTTGTTGACATTGTAGAAATTTCTTCACAAACTAATTTGCTTCTTGTTTCATAGTCAGCCAATAGAATCTAGTTCTCAAAAAAATATTGGAAAGGGTAGGTCCACTTGAATGCAACCCAAAAATTCCTTCGTGCACCTCTTGTAGGGAAGTTGTAGCCTCTTCAGAGTTAAGGCACCTAAGTAGTGCACCATCGAGACTCTTCCTATAAAGGGTATCACCAATAAGTGGGATGATCATCATATAAAGGTTTTTTTGAGGTTGGTAGTAAGATTAGGTGGTATGATACCATTTTGGAGGTATTGGTTGATGTCATGGTATGAAGGGGAATCGGGACCATTAATTTTGCACACAAATTCTGATTTAGGAACTTCGAATGTTGGCATCAATAGTTGCTCAACAAGAAACTCACACTTGTGAATATTATGTGACATATCTAATAGGGACCCTATTGTCACCATAGCATCTACTACCTTGTTATTGATACTAGGAATTTTCTCAAATATAATGATAGTAAAGTATTCCTTGAAGCTATCTATCATTATTTTGTACGACATCAATTTTTCATCTTTCATCTGATAGTTGTCATTGACCTATCTCACTACCAGTTATGAATCACCATAAACAAGTATAGTTATTTAATCTTCCACTGTATAGCCATCCTCAACCTTGTTACGAGAGCTTCATATTTAGATATATTATTGGTACAAGGAAAAACAAGCCGAAATGATTTAGATATACAGCCACCTTGAGGGGTGACAAAGAGGATTCCAACTCTTGATCCATGTTGAGTATGAGAACCATCAAAGTATAGTTTCCATTGACTAATGGGAGTGCAAGTGAATATTAATTCATATATGAAATTTAACACAAGAGTATTTTAATCATATATCGGTGCTTCTAATAGTTGATCTACTATTACCTATCCTTTGATGGATTTTTTATCCATGTACTCTATGTCAAATTCATTGAGAATCATAACCCATTTTACCATTCAACTCGGGACTATTTCCTTAGAAAAGTGTTGCAACCTATTACTATACCATCTTGATTTTTAAAGGGTGTATTTTTGTCAGTGATGATGGTGTGGGGAACACCATACCATAAAATTAGGTAGTTAGGGATGAACTTCACTATCTATTTGCTAGTGATGTAGGTTAGTGGGATGAATTTTATCCACTTCAAAAATTACTAAGTGGTGATAATGATCAACTTATGACCATTATGTGAGGTGGGGGAAATGTTACCTATATATTGAATGCTCATTGTGAAAAGGGCCATGGTATAGTAATAGGTTGCAACTCTTGGGCCAGTGCATGAATGAGATCTCCATGCTGCTAAAATGTACCTCTTGATCCATGGTAGGCCAATAGTAGCTTGTCCTTAGTAGCTTTTTAGCAAGGGCAAGGCCACTAGAATGTGACCCAAAAACACCTTTGTATATCTCATGTTGGGAATTTTTATCCTCTTCCGAGTTAACCGATCTAAGTAATGTACCATTGAGACTCTTTAGATATAAGGTGTCACCAAGAATGGTAAAGAGAGATGATTGACAGATAAAGGTTTTTTTTTGGTTTATGGTTATGTTGGGTGAGATGGTACCATTTTGTAGGTAAGTGTAAATATCATGGTGTCGTGGTGAATCGGGACCAATAATTTTGCACATCAATTCTCAGGGACATCAAAGGTAGGGACCAAAATTTGTTCAACTAGAAACTCACAACTATGACTATTATGTTGTATATCTAGGAGAGATCCAATAGTTTCCATATCATTTACAACCTTATTGTTCACTATAGGTATTTTCTCAAAGAAGATAGTAGAAAAGTATTGCTTGAAGTTGTCAATCATTCTCTTATATGGGAGAAATTTATCATCCTTTGTTTGATACTCATAAATATATTGTCTAATGACTAGCTGTGAATCACCGTAAACCTCTAACACTTTGATTTGCCACTAATAGCCATTCTAAGTCCTATGATAAGTGATTCATATTTGACAATGTTATTAGTACATTAAATTCCACCAATATGATGTTTGGAATACAATCACCTTGAGGGGTGATGAATAGGAATCCCACCCCTAAATAATGTTTTGTATGTGAGCCATCAAAGTGCAATTTCCATTGATTGGTAGGAGTGATGGTGAAAATTGATTCTTCTTGAAAGTTTAATATAAAATGGTTACCATTGTATAAATTTTCTTTAGTTAACTGATCTATAATGACCTATCCCTTTATTTCTTTTTGGTCTACGTAATTTATGTCGAACTCACTTAGTATCATAACCCACTTAGCCATGTGACTAGTGAGTTTATTTTGACAATAAATAATTCAATGGATTGACTTTGGAGATGAGATTAGATCAGTGATTAAGAATGTAGTGTCATAGATTTTGTGATGCAAATATGATCACTAGACATGCTCACTCAATAGGAGTGTAATTATAACCGTAGCATACTAATATCTTGCTTATGTAATAGACCACTCTCTCTTTTCTATAGTCATCATGTTGTTCTGAGAGATCTCCTAATGCTATTGATGTGGTTGAAATATACAATATAAGTTGCTTGCCTTGTATTGGAGGAAAAAATACTGGAGGTGAAGCCAAGTAACCTTAAGTTGCTAGAAGGCTTGTTGGCATTTCTCATCCCATTTGAATATGACATCTTTGTGTAGGAGATGAGAGAATTGATGACATTTATCTGCTAACTATGCTATGAATTGTCCACTAGATTGTAGCTTTTCATGAAGACTATGAAGTTGTTTGAGTCTTTGGTGGAGGAATCTCAATTATGGTCTTAACCTTTATTTGGTCTACTTCAATACCTCTAGGAGACACAATGTATCCTAATAGATTCCTTGAAAGTATACCAAATATGTATTTCTTGGTGTTTAGCCTTACTTGATACTTGTCTAGCCTATCAAATATTTGTGCAAGAACATCCAAATGTCATTTCCTTGTGATTAATTTTGATAGCAAATTGTTTACATAGTCTTCCATTATGTTGTGGAGCATGTCATGGAAAATCACTATGATATCTCTTTGATAGGTTGCACTTGCATTCTTAAGACCAAATGGCATTATATTCCAGTAATAGGTACCCCAAGGTCATGTGAAGGTTGTCTTATGTTGGTCTTCTTGTCATACATGGATTTGATTATATTCTCAAAAACTATCCATGAGGGAAAGCATCTCATGATCCGTTGTCAAATCCACTATGATAAGGGAAAACTTTAAGAAACCCCCCCCCCCCGACGAAGGTGTAAAATCCTGGCGAATCTTGTATACTTCCCGATAAAAATATTAATTATAGTGGCAATTTTTTTTGGTTTTCGTGAAAAAAAAATTCCATTGGCGAATCTTTTCTAATCACTAGAAGTCTGTGGAAAATCCTGGCGAAATGCAATTTTTTTAAAACCACTAAATTTTTTCCATTGGCGATTAAAATCTATTTTCAAACCAATAAAATATTTTGATTGGCAAATTAAACCTATTTTCAAACTAGAAAAAATATTTTTGTTGGCGATTAAAACTTTTTTTCAAACTAAAAACTAAAATTCATCAACGAATTAAACCTATTTTCAAATGATTAAGAAAAAAACATTGGCGATTTAAACATAATATCAAACTAAAAAAAAAAGGTAGTGGCGAAGTGTCAGTGCAAATTTCCTAACCTTAGTTGCAAGTCTTTCTTGGTCATCTTTGTAGTCGGTGGGTCGGAGGTTTCAAAAACTTTGAAACTTCAGAATTTGGTTCTAAGGTTCCAAGTTTCAACGACCACACGACATTATGGACCATGACTATTCGATGAATTTTCGATGGATGACTGTAGATGCATTCTAGAAGTATATCTCTCAAGAACTAGATATTCAAATTGAAACCTTCGAAATTACACTAGAACCGTTAGATTTTTAGAAATCAATGGTTGAAATTTTTATTAATTATTTAGGTCTGTCGGTCATCCTGCTCTTGTTTACCATTTAATATTGCCTAAGTCAGACCAAAATATTTTATGACAAAGCCTTAAATCTTAACTCTTTAATCCTGAGGGTCGAGTCTCGTCAACCTAGTGATGTCCCCATTTTAAATTATGCACGTGCATAAAGTTTGTTTTAAAAGAGGGACCGCTCGATGAATTTTCGATGGATGGCTATAGATGCATTCCAGAAGTATATCTCTCAAGCACTAGAATTGTGAATTGAAACCTACGGAATTACACTAGAACCGTTAGATTTCCAGAAATCAATGGTTGAGATTTTATTAAATATTTAGGTCTGTCGGTCATCTTGCTCTTGTTTATAGTTTAATATTGCCTAAGTCAGACCAAAATATTTTATGACAAAGCCTTAAATCTTAACTCTTTAATCCTGAGGGTCGAGTCTCGTCAACCTAGCGATGTCCCCATTTTAAATTATGCACGTGTGCATAAAGTTTGTTTTAAAAGAGGGACCGCTCGATGAATTTTCAATGGACAACTGTAGTTGCATTTTGGAAGTATATCTCTCAAGCACTAGAATTGTGAATTGAAACCTGTGGAATTACACTAGAACCGTTAGATTTCCAGAAATCAATGGTTGAGATTTTATTAATTATTTAGGTATGTCGTTCATCTTGCTCTTGTTTACGGTTTAATATTGCCTAAGTCAGACCAAAATATTTTATGACAAAGCCTTAAATCTTAACTCTTTAATCCTGGGGGTCGAGTCTCGTCAACCTAGCGATGTCCCCATTTTAAATTATGCACGTGCATAAAGTTTGTTTTAAAAGAGGGACTGTCTGATGAATTTTCAATAGACGGCTATAGATGCATTCCAGAAGTAAATCCTTGAAGCACTAGAATCGCAAACCGAAACCTCTAGAATAACACTAGAACCGTTAGATTTTCAGAAATCAGTGGTTGAGACATTTAATTCTCTCTTTTCAATGCATCGAAGTACTCTACCTTTCATTTATTCTATTGAAATTCTCAATTTGGTTGTGGTACTGGGCGACAGCGTGGATTAATACCATATGAATAGCCAGAAAAAAACATTCTTTAGTAAGCGGAGGCGTGGAAGTTTCCGTAGAAAGTGAACCAGAGAAACACTGGAGGCTAGTTTCACCTTGACATCGCGGAGGAAGCTAGACACTTTCGTTGGCAAAGCATTTGTGAAGCGGCTGCAGGGTTTATTTCTCTTCAAGGATGTGCAGGTGGCACAAGTAGTTCAATTTATTTTGGGTAATGGCTTTGAAAAATTAAAGCACAGATACAAGACCAAAATGGATATTTATTCGTTGGTCATGGCTTGGGGTCTGGACTTAGGAGAATCGGTGGATGTAGTGAGGAAAGTCATGAAAACTCTGGTTCACAAATATTTTTTAGAGGATATGGAAGGCATTTTGGAATGAGCGATACCAGGAGTGGGGCTTGTTAAGGTTGAAGGCATGGATGGTGGAGGCCTAGAGCTCGCAGATTTAAATCATCTCTTTATCAGGTGGCCAGAAGGACGCACCAAAGATCTGTGGCAAGAAGGTGTGGAGCGCAGGTGGCAAGCACTCAAAATTTGCGTCGAGCTAATGGAGGTCAAGGAGGTCATAGAGAATCTCAAAGACATCGCTAGAGCATATATGCGTGGAAAGAAGGGTCTGCGTCCGAGGAAGAAGATGAAGACGGGTAATTCATCGAAGGCATCTAAGTAGTACAAGTTTTAAAAAAAAATAGATTACTGTACTAAATGTTGTCTGTGATTTTATTTTTTGGGGTTTATGCCTGGATTTCAGGGGATTAGATTAGGGATAATTTGATATGTTGGAAATGGAAATTGTGCTGGTTAATCAACTTTTTTGGTAGTTGATGGTCCGATGGATGAACATAAATCTAAAACATATTTTATAGCATTAGTTTAAAATTGGAATATTTTTGGTAGTTGATGAATGAAGATAAATCTAAAGTATATAATAGCATTTTGTTTACAGTGATTCTCAGCTTTTATTTTTTTCAAGATAATACAACATTTGGTAACTTGGTTTTATTGCTGAGCATGTTGAAATTTTATTTTCCTTTTACAAATAATTTATGTTTTTAGATAGATGAATTTAAGGATTAAACTATAAAAAAAATTCAACAACATTTATTTTATAGCATTTATTTAATATGTATGATTAATAAAATCAATAATATTTTAATATTAAATATTTTATATAAAAATAAATAATTAAATATTTTTTGACAGTTAATTTTTTTCATAAAACGTAAAGTGACAGGCATTTAAATGAATAAAAACATCACAAAATTTTCATATGACAGGTAGGGGTGGCCGTCAAATTCCAGGCTTGGCCGAGAGATAATAATTTTCCAAACTCCACATGTATCGATCTTAATTAACCATCAATCCTCCACCTCCAGTCATGTCCACTTGCTAAAATTTGCTTGCGATCTTCACTTCATAAATGCACCGCCCTTTCCACCTTTCCTATCTTAATTCACCAAAGTTGAGGTTTTGGTGCTTTTCCTAACCTTAGTTGCAAGTCTTTCTTGGTCATCTATGTAGTCGATGGGTCAAAAGTTTTGACAACTTCGAAACTTCAAACTTTGGTTCTAAGGTTCTAAGTTTCAACGACCACGCAACATTATGGACCACTACCATTCAATGAATTTTTGATGGACGGCTATAGTTGCTATAGATTTAATGAAACAAGATTTGTAATGATTTCATATCGCTTGAGTGGCACTGGTAGTGCTGACTGGAGTCTGGTGATTTTGACAGCTTGTCAGATTGAGGTACAATTTGCATGTAGCCAGACGTCAATCAAATTAAACATTTTAATTTTTAATTGTACATGTAATGCTTAAGATACACGAATTGACTAAGTTGGTTTTTTGGTTTGCGCAAATCAGGCTAGTAGTGACACTAGTGGCCCATAAGTTATTAAATAGGGTAGGTAATAGTTATAGTAATAATGTGACATTGTAATTCAGTTGTAATAAATAAACGGTTATAAATTTACAGTAAAGAGTTATTCAAATCATTTTTTTTTTCCTTTGAGAAATTAAGTATTAATTGCATGCAAAGGTGGAGTAAGTAGCCATTTATCACATTCCATTTGCAAAATTCAAAGTAGTGGTAGAAAATTCCAGAAAGGTGAGTTGTGGGCGAGGAGTAAAATGGAAACGCCGCTTGTGTTGGACATAGAGAAGCAACTGCAGGCCTTCAAAGGGGAAATAACCAATAAGCGACTACAGGGGCTGATGATTTCGACCCATCCACTCATTCTCTGGGCAACCAAGCAGGTGGTTGGGCCAGAATTTTTGAAGGATTGTCACAGAGCCAGAACAAATACGAAGATTCCAACAATGTTCTTAGCAGTCCTTTTGCATATGGGAGTCTCGAAAGAGATAAGAAAAAAATTGACCCAAATGGTCTTCGTGCACGCATTGTTGGGAAACATTGATGTGACGCTAGATAATGTGGATGAGAATAGGAAAATCCCCATGCCACATAACTACTACATGATGTGGATGAGAGGGAGAGAGGTAATGAAGTTTCCTTTGGTCTGAACCATTGACCTAGAAGGATTTGAAAAATTGTGGGCAGAAAGGGACTGTAGCATTTTCTTTCTCCTCAGGGCAGCAAAGCTGACGACCAATCTCCCGCGTGGGTGGGAAATGAGATACACGAAGGACGAAGGTCTGGTAGAGGAAATTGTAGCAGGTGATGATGATGATTGGAACCTTGGAGATGGGGATGAATGGCTTGCGAATGATCCCAGGGACCCAGAGGAAAAGGCCAAAAGCCCAGCACACCAGAAATGTGGAGCAGACTGCCCGGTGATTGCAAATTGCAAGGCATAACTGAAACGTATAGAGTCAAAGGATGATGATGATGAAGAGGATGATGATGAATGATAAATTCTGGTTGGGTATGATTTCAGCTTTTTGTTGTTGAATATAAATAGTAACAGTAATAGGGTAATTGAGTCAGTCCCAAGTCTTGGAGTGCATGTACTTAAATTCAGGCCAATTTTGTAATGAATTCTATAATGCATGAAAATATGGGTGGGCTAGCTGATCAGGGAAGGTCACTTGACAGAAAAGACCTTTAGGGTGTTTTTTTGAAAATGGGGAATTGCATGTGGTGAATGGTGGGTGGGACGACAGATGGTGGTGGGCAGGGATGGGGCCGGTGTGGTGGCAAGTGGGACAGCGTGGTCATGGGGTGGGCAGGTTGGGCAGGGCTCGTGATTGGTGGTGTTGCAGGCTGGGCGGGCTGGGGCATGACAGCATGTCTGTTGGTGAAGGTTTATGGGCTGTGTGGGTTGGGGACAGGCAGGTGTGTGAGGACAAGCAGGACAGTGTGGGTTGGGAACTCAGGACTCAGATGGGCAGTGGGCTGGAAGGGACACCAGGAACATGGGCAGACATGAATGGACCCTCTGGACATGGGCATGGGGACGTGAACAGACAGGCAATCCTTGGTGGGCAACATGACATGCTGTGGTGGGCAGGTGGACTGAAATGGTGGCAGCATGAAGACTGCTGGGAGCAGGCAGGTGGGGCTGGGCTCTGTAGGGAACTGAATGTTGGTGAAACATGACATAAATGGGAGTGAACAATGGAGCATGACAATGGCGCTAGCAGGACTCAAACAGGCTGGGTTGAAGTGAAGGCAGGCTGGGCATGGTGGGGACTGGAAAACAGTGGAGAACATGAAGGACAGGACTAGGACAGGACATGGAATGGGGCCCCTAGACAGGCAGACAAGAATGGAAGACTCAAGTGGAGGCAGGCGGAATGGAATGAGGGAATGGAGGCAATGGAGAAGACTAATAGAAACTTGGTATAAAATTCTATGGCAAAGGTAGATTTAAATGAAGAGAAAATGAAAGGTAAGTCTCAATTTCCCAAGAAACTTAAGAGGACACATTTTAAAGCAGAAATTGTTGATGTTATTGCTTTACTTCATCGTATCATCGAGAATGCACAAGTTGAATTATTTGAAGACTGGATGTGTCAATTCATTTTAGTTATCTGTGATGATAATGTGTTTATCGATTGGGCCAAGATAATTTGCTTTCACTTGCATGAGCAATTAGTTAACTTTCAAAAGACTACTACCTTTCATTTGTGTTCTTATTTGATATATATCATTGCTAGTCAAAGAGCTTATTGTCCAGGGTTGAAACCACAAGTACCACCAAGTCCTGGCATGCCTGTGTATAAGTGTTATGCGCAATTTACCAGGCAGGTTGGGATGGGAGAATATTGTCTTGTTAATGATTCCTTTTTAATGGAAGCTGTGAGAAAGTTGGATGGAAACCCTGAAATGCATTTTTCCCCTGAATCAAAATCTCTGGTGTTGAAGTTTGGAAGTTTTTATATCCAGTTTGATAGTTTTTCTTATTTGAGAATTGGAGGTTATGAGAAGGCCCCACTTAAATTGCCTAAGTACCCTGAGGATTTACTAGTATTTTTGGAGGTCTGTAGACAAATGGCCATTGTAAATATAAAATACATGAATATGGGAAAGCGAGGGTATACCTTCCCGTTAGTTACTCGTTCTTTCTCTTGCAAAAGTAATCAGATGGCTAGGAACTTTGAAAGGATTCTCAAAGAATACAATCTCCAGTACTTGTTTATAAGAACTAATTTTGATAGCAAGGGCTTTGTGAGAAAAAAATTGTATGCCTCTGGCTCGTATCAACACCAACTTTCAATCGAAGATTTCTAGGAAGATTGTGCTGATGAAAATGAAGTTTTCAGAAGGGACCATATGAGGTTAACCCTTGAGCAGATAATTTTTTTGGATCTCTCTTTCCAAATTCTTGAAAATGTGTCTAAAGATTCGATGGTTCTTGATCCTGAATATGAGAAGTTTCCTAATAAATCACATCCCAGAGTTGACTGGGATAAAGATGGAGTTTTGTATATGATTAAACGGGCCGAACTAGTACTCAAAAGGACTCAGGATTGGTTGGAGGGAAAATGGCGTAGGGTTGTTGGTTCTGTTTATGAACCAAAATCGTCCCAAAATAATGAGCAAGGATCTAGCCAAGTAGTCCCTGGAGGTACATCATCAGAGAGGATAGTCATCAAGTCTTCTAGCACCAATTCACAATCTGGGGGTGATGGTGAAAAGCCGAAGAAATCAATATGTGAAGACATCCCATCCACCCCTGTTCTTAAAAAGAAAAATGTCCAAGCAAAACCTATGTCAGAAGATTCAAAGAGCATCTTTAAGCATATTGTTCAAGATAGTACTTTCTCGCCCTTGTCTGAAGAATCTTCTCAATCTCCTCCTATAGAAAACGTATCAATTATTCCTAACGAGTCTAGAGAGGTTGTTCAAAGTGATAAAGCCCCCAGTCTAATAGAAAAATCTCTAGTATGGTTGAGGAAAGTGGTAGAAAAGAAGAGGAAATAATCTCCTACGACATCCGCTGGGGCTGGAGTAGATACAATGACAAAATTACTCCAATCTTCCTTAGGGCCCAAGAAAGCCCAGAAAATGTCAATAATTTTGAATGATGTTGTCTCTGGTAATCAGGTGTTAGAAATTGCAGAACCTTTAAAAGATGTAGATGATGATAAGATAACCACAGATGATTATAAAATCATACATGTTGACATGGGTCCCCAGACAGTTGAAGGTGATGTATATCACGCCAGTTACTCAGTCAATGCTTTAACCAAGCAGGTAAAAGAAGAAAGGAAAGAAAGGGTAAAATCGCAATCTCAAATTTTGGATTTCAAAAACTTTATCTCTTCCATTGTTTCTCCCTTTTTGTATACTGAGGCTTCTAGTTCCCAAGAAAGAGTTATTGGTGAGTCTGCGATGCAGTTGATTAAGAAAAATCTAAATTATTCCAAGGCTGCTAGTGAGTGGATTGAAGAATTGTCTCAGGAAGCTATATTTTTATTAGTAAATCTGTGATTTCCTACACTGACATTGTTGATAAAAGAAAAGGATTAATAGCAGAACTGCAATAGGTTAGAAACAATCAAACCAAGTTGTATGTAGTTTCGGAAGAAATGAAAGAGTTAATTTCCATGGATCGATTGAAGTTGGTAAATGAACAGATTGTTAGTGATCCAAACGAATTAGATCCTTCATGGCTTGATTCACTTAAATGGAAACTAAACATATATGATGACCTAGTAAAGGAAATCACATAAGTGTTGGAGAAGTATTTGGATATGTTAGGAGAAATCAAGGGGAACTTTCATCATCTGCAGGTGAAGATAATGAATGATTTTGATGAGAAAATTCTGGACACAAAAGAAATCTGCTTAAATTTTAGAGAAGTCTTCAACAAAGAAGTAGCACATCCTGCTACAATGACTAAAGAATCTTTCTCAAAGCTTGGGAGGCTGGAGCTTTATCTCAAAACTTTTAAAGCTGAAGCAGAAAGGAGGTCTGACATACTGAACGAGTTTGAAGTTGCTCTCAAAAAATGGAGAACTGGGCTTCAAATCACATTGACACCAGGCATCAGGGATATTTTTGCAATCCTTACTAGGTACAGGGAATATAAATCCAGAATGAAGATGTAGGAGAATTTGTTGCGACAAGGAGAGAACAAGGAGCCAGAAGCTGATGAAGTTGAAGTGGCTGAGAATGATGCATAGTTTATTTTTAGCATTTTCATATACTTTCTTTAAAGTTGGCACCTTTAAGTTAATGACTTCTTTTAATTTTCGGTACAGTTACTTTCAAGAAACCGTTACCAAAGACATTGGCTATGTTTAAATATTGGTTCGACTATTGTGATTAGGCTCTTTTGAGAAAACTTTGATTGAATCATTAGGGAAAACTCTGTTATTTTGGCTATTATCTGTTATTTTGATATAGAACACATTGGTGGAGTTTATGCATGCATAATCTTTGAGTTATGGTGTATAGATTTATTATGTTTATACTGAATGTTTGCTAGTGTGATATCTATTATTGGGATGACATTTGATATAATTTTGCTATATTGTTGTGGTGTTATTATTTGTGAATAAGATTTCTGCAGAGTGCAATGATATTGGTTTAGTTGTTATCTTTCTTTCAGAAGTTCTATTTCTATTTACATGAGATTGATAGATTTTTGGATAGTTTCATTGCTGTGGAATGTTTATCTGTGAATAAAGATTTTATGGTGATGGATGCGTAAGGATTTCTCAATATAATTTAGGTGATTTTTTAGTTTAAGCTTTTATTGTTTAAGTTGGGTGGACACCGGATGCCTTTATAAGTTATTTATGTTGAACTGTTAGCTTCTATTAGCTTATAACTTATAAGTTATGGATGTTGAACTGTTAGCTTTTGTTCAAGGAATGGATTAATAATATTCCTTTCAGTTATTTATCAAAGATTGTGTGAATGGAAATGTAATAGGAATTTATAAGTAGTGTGATAACTGTTGTTCTTTAAAAATGATGCATAATCACATATCAAATTCAATACCATGGAATACAATATAAAAAAATTGGATTTTCCTAACCTTAGTCACTAGTCCTCTGAGTTTTATAACCTTGTCGCGAAGTTCTAAATTTTCATAACTTACCGATTCTTTGACTTTTTTGATGGTTCACTTTGTTGAGTTGCAAGTATTTCCTGGTCATCTTTCTACTCGGTGGGTCAGAGGTTTGGAAACTTTAGAGTTTGGTTCTAAGGTTCACTTTGTTGAAGCAAGAATGGAAAAGAGATAAAGAAAACTTATTATTATAACTAATAACACTATGAAGAAATGATCACTCACCTTTTCTACTTGGTGGGTTGGAGGTTTCTAAACTTTAGAGTTTGGTTCTAAGGTTCACTTTGTTGAAGCAAGAATGGAAAAGAGATAAAGAAAACGTATTATTATAACTAATAACACTATGAAGAAATGATCACTCACCTTTTAAGTCTACATTTTCGAATTCGCAGTTCGTTGACTTCCAGTTCTGAATGGAGAAGTAGAACCTCAGAACCGAACAAAATGTGTAAGAAATTAAGAATAAATGACACTTTCGATTGTATTTATATCAATCCATGATTCCATATTTGGAAAATCCCACATGATTTTTAAATGGTATATTAAATATTTGGCGAATCCTGCTTGCTTATACAACGATACGTTGTAATTTTCAAGGCGAAATGTGTCCTCAAATGTAATTATTTGTTAATGTTATTGGCGAAATAGGTCCTCATGAGCAACTATTTATAAATTTTAATTGGCGAAATGGGTCTTCACAAGAAACTATTTGTAAATTTTAATTGGCGAAATGGGTCCTGATACAATGTTGTTTTAATAGTATTGGCGAATATGTAGGTGTTTTATTAAATGCTTTTGGGATTCCAGGAGAAAATATTAGTCGGTCCAATTGAAACACGTAGTTTGAAAATTGTGAATTTGTTGCTTAAATATGCCTCATAAAGAACTCATTGGCGAATGGACATGCATTGGACCTATACTTCGTAAAATATGGTCAATTTGGACACCCTGTTGGGAGCGAGAATTCACCAATTGGCGAAGATTCACCACTAAAGTTTTCCCTGACTATGATGTTTATGTTTGTTAACGAAAATTCATCCTTAGGACAAGCCTTATTTATATTTTTGAATATGTACATATATGGATGCCCCAGTGGGATTTGAAACAAGTACAAGGTTTGAAACCCATTTTGGGTAATCTATTGGACTTATGAAGCCAACATCTAAGATATTTTGTAGTTCTACCTTAACTAGTAGTGTAATTTGGGGATGCATCTTACATAGTTTTTGTTTTACAAGTTTTTCCTCTAGGTAGACCATTAAATGATGGAATACCAATGTTGTATATAATCTATGAATGTATGCATATGACCAATAAAAAATGATTATATGTGCCTCACTGAATGAAGTGAATTCATTTTTCTCTTTTGGTGTCAATGATGTTGCAAAGAATGTAATCTTGGGAGTGTTGATTGTTCTAATGTTAATTTCCTTTGATGTCTCTACTAGAAATAATTCTCTCTTGATGCTTAGTGATAATAGGGAGGTTGAATCCTTCATATGTAGGCACCTCAAAGAGGTTTTCACCCTTGTATATATCCTTTATTTTTACTTTTTCATGATCTAAAAGTGCCACATTATAGTTTTCACTAGGGGATCTATTTTTTGTTTTTATGTTTTCTCTTTTGTGACTCAAAGATACAATTTTCCCCCAAAATTATGCTTGTACATCAAGGACTGTGTCAAAACCTTCTTTGAGGTCTCTAGGTGGTATGCCATCTCTAAGTCCCATAAACTCAATAATAACATCATCATTTTTTAATATGTCCAAAATCTATGCTTATTGTTGATCCCAATCAATAAGTTGGGGATATATAAGTGGTAGGTCATTAACTTGCAAAGGAGATATAAAGGATATAGATTTTATTGTGTTGATGTATGTGTTCTAAAATAATTTAGTGACGCACATGAAATATTCCTTGATGGTATCATCATTAGAAGTTTCAACTACAGGAAAGACTTCAACTACCTGTTAACACATGGATTTTGCACCCCGTTGAATGTGAAATTCAACAATCCAGTGTAACATGGGAATGATCTCTTTAAAATATGAAAATTTGAATAAGACCAAACCTCCAGAAAAGGCCAGCTTCCTCGCTAGTGGTATCACCTAAACTACTATTCTTGAGGAGGAAAAGGGAGAAAGATTACTGAAAATGAAATGCTGAAAATGAAAATTTTGGGGTGATACACCAAAGCAATGAGGGACAATGGAACTAAGAACTTTACACTCAACTAAAACTGGTTAAAGCTAAAATTTCTCATCTTGTTACAATGTATTCATTGATAAATACTTTACTAAGAGGTTCAATACTACAACTTATAAAAGGAAGGACTTCACGATTATAAAGAAGTCTGTATCTTGTAAACACAGTTAATAACCTGAATAAACACACTAATCATAGTGAAGGTATGATACATGAGAAAAAATTGTAAGGAAAATAGATAATCCTCACATAAAATTCGATCAATCAAAACATACACTAAGCTGCAAGAACAAAAAGGCAAGAGTTGATACACAGGTAACATTTAAGGTGTAAATTCATAACTTGCATTTTTTTTTAAATGAATATTAATAAGAGATAGTATCAAGTACTAATATTTATTTACATGGTCTATTTAATAGTTAATGTATGAGGAGGAGCTCACATGGGTGACTGATAGCACCCTTAGGGCCATTTCATTTGGCCTCGAGACGCACACAGTATGTATTTTCGCACTCACTCATTTACATTTTTTTACTGTATACTTGCTTGTCATTTGAATTGTCATTAATGAAATTATATATTAACTTATATGTTTATCTTATTCTCTGCTTCTAGGAAACACCTAGTGCGAGCAAGGTGTGATGCTCTCCAAACTATGGACGCACAATGTTAGATAAGGGAAAGGTAATTGAACTCAAATTTGATTGAATTAAGATTTATAAGATATTTTATTGATTATGCATACATTGACATAGATTCGTAGTTTCATATGTACTTGTCATTTTTATGTATAGGTAGTTGTGAGCTATACATCATTGTTGATAAGTGCCACAAAAACTGAAGGAGTAGGTTTCGAACACCTGAAGGAGGAGGTGTTCAAACACCTAAAGGAGATACAGAAAAAGATCAGCCTAAAGAGGTATGTGTTTATTTTATTTTGTGCTTGGTAAATATGTTCTTATTACCGATGTGTGTCATAATCTTCTTTTTGGCTGATTCTCTTGCTTGCAGGCTAGGCTCCCTCAAGAATTGATAACGAATTACCCCAACACTGATGAATCTCATGGTTGTATGCCTTTGACCGACAGTGTCATCATCTTCTTTTTTCCTTTTTTCCCTATTATTTGCATTCACATACACCATGGTATCAACTGTTATACCACTTGGAAAAGCATAGGACTTTACACATTTTACACATTCCAGCTATTGATATAATTACTTTTACTATGATAAGATTGTGCATAGACAAAGTAAAAATAAGATTTCATGAGGAATGGCTAAAACAAATTCCCAGTCTGTATCCTTTCCATTTTTTGAAGACTGTACCCTGTAGAGGATATGGCTATATTAACCAGCTGATTTCACTAACAACCCCTGATAATGTCATTTACTACCATTTATTACTTGCTTTCATTGAACCTTCAGTTTCATCATGTGTTAAACTACTTATTGTGGCTTATGATTACTCTTTACACTTTCATGATACCACAACTGGGAAAATAATGTATTGTTGTCCCAGACCATAATGTGCATATATTTTCAAAATAATGTCTTGATGACAGAGGCTTGAATAACACATGGGGATTGAATCACATGATCCTTGCAAGTAATGTTGAAACAATGAACCAATGTCCAAAATTCACTAAGAACAACGAAGAGGAATTGTCCTTAGATGTTTATAGAAAGAATATAAACTTCATGACATGAGCTGGGCTCAACCCTCATGGGAGCCACATTGACACCACTCATTTTGAATCAAATAAATGATTGCACCTGTACTGCACATGAAGCAAACGAGTTAGGAAAAAAAATGTGTACTTGATGCAATTTTCCTTTATTGTGGCCTTCATGGACACTTATGACAAGTTTTTTACATTTGATGGATGTAGGAAACAATGTATGTATGAATGGGTGAATGTGCATGTTCAGGACATAACCTTCCATTGCTTAGAACTTAATTTTCTAATTGATCTCTTTACTTAATGCAGGCAACTAGACGTCAGCAGTCAAGGTTCAAGGAACTACAAGGAGCAAGGAAAGAAAAAAAAGAGCATATCCAAATTTTAGTACCAATCATTCAAGCAATGACTGGTTACCTTCTAAACATGTTTAGTTTCTAGCATTCACTCATTTATGCATTTTTTGGTTTCTATTTGTATCAAATGAGTAAGTCAGTCTCACGACTTCATTGTGTGGGACAAAAGTATCAAATTACATTCAATAAAGATTACATTTCAAAAAGATTGTGAAATCTTTTATGCTTCATTCACCTATATAAATGTAATACTTTTGCACTCTTATGATCTTGTAAATTTATTTCATTTGTATGACTGAATGTAACATAGAAGGTTAAGAAAAATGTACCATTTCCTTCTTTCTAGCAAAAAGCTTCTACCTGATTGAGCCATAGGCAAAAAATCTGGTAACACTACCTTACTAAGGGCACACTTGATGTTAGGAGTAACATTAACTAATGAACCATACCCAAGCCCTTGATATTTTTGTCTCTTATCTATAATTACGGGTTCTCTTATTCCTTGTTGATATAGTCCAAGGCCACCTTGACCTGTGAATCCCATGTTCTTTATGATCTAGAAACTCTTAGTATGATGTTCAATTGTAGGGTTGGTTGCTCTTTCTCTTCTTGGTATCACCATTTAGAAATGTCTTCTTCTATAACATCTTTGTTTAACTCTCCCCACTTTGGGAATACTATGGGTTAAAATATGATAATGGAAGAGGTTTTGACTATATTTTTTGGTTTACCATACATCTTAGGAGAAGATGGAAGTTGTTATATATAGAAGGACCCATTTAGATCATAGTCTCCACAACCTTTATCTCATATTTGGACCCTGATATCTGGAAGGGGATCATGTATGGTGGATGATAAGTCTAAAGTGGATGGGTCGATATAGGATGATGAAGGTGAGGTGATGTCATTGGTAGGAACTTGGTGGATCCTTTGAAATTTTTTTCCAAGTTTTGACAATAGTGAAAAGGGAAGGGTCTCCATAAATGGTGACCTTGGTTTCATAATTTAATGTATTGGTGATAGGTGGATGAGACAACTTGCATGGTTTGTATCCATGGGCATCCTAAGAGAATGTTATATTGTGAATTTTCAATACTTGACATATGGTTTCTACAATTACTAGACCAACCTAGATAGGAATTTTGATTGTCCCTTATGATTTATGCTCATTATCATCATATGCTCTAATTGTGATACTATTCTATTTATCTATAACTCCATCAAAGTATCCCAATTATTTTACAAATTTAAAAATATTAAATTTTAATCTTGATCCACCATCTATCAAGACTCTTTTGATCTTGTGTTTATGGACGAACACTTATAGATATAAACTTGGTTGTGGTATGAAGTGAAAGGAAGATCCTTCTTCGTGAATATGAGGTGATGTGTAGATGTAATGTGTTATACCATGGATTGGAATTTCTTGGTATTTATGTTGGTAGGGACTAATAATTTTAGAAGTGCTTTATCTAAGACCTCTTTATATGCAGGAGAGATTCTAAGGAGTTTTATTATGGAGATTTGAGCTAGTGTTTTCTTAAGATGTTCTATAATATTATACTTAGGTGGTAACAACATAGTTATGATTTTTGGTTGGAGTGGATCTCCTTAAAGGGTGACTTCCCCTCATCATGTAGTGAGTATACACTCGGGTTTCCTATTGGGATGGTGACAATGATAATACAATTATTGGATTCTTCAATGAGTCCTACAAAATCATATGAATGGTTGAATTTGTTGTAATTATTTCCTTTACCTAAGTAATTATTCTTAACATGATTAGGGATTGGATCCTTATAGATTCCTAGATCATCATTTCCAGAAGTTTCAATATGTTGTTCAATATTGACATCTCCTTGATCAATAATATATTGGATAAGGTTTTTTAGTTTCTTATAATTAGGCATTTTATGAACTTTTATCCTATGTTATTCACAGTATTTGTTATCATTGTACCGTGATGGTTTAAATTGGGGTTCATCATATTTCCTTAGCTTTGGAAGCTTAATAAGGTTTGTTTGGATTAACTTCTTCAATATAGTCTCAATGGTTCTCCTAAGGGAGTGTACTTTCATCTAGTATCGGTATTCAATCTTGATGGTATCTTTGGGGGACTCATGTTTTGATTTTTTTTGGGGTATTTGGAGGTGGTTGTATAGTTTGTACAAATTTTGCATCCACTACACCGTAATTGGTAATGCTCTTATTTTTAGCCCATAGGTGAGGTTTCTCATGACATTTTGATGCATGATCTTTTTGTCTTTGTAGATTTTAACAATTCCTTCAATGATAAGAGCCTTTTCAATGCTTATCCCTTTCTTTACAATCTCATCAAAAGAGTTAGCACATTGCACTTGAAGGTGAAAATAAATTTTGGTGTTAAGATTTTCAACAAAAATGTTTGCGAGTTTTTTTTCAGGAATAGGCCATGGGAACTTACGAGCCATATTTCTCCATCATTGTAGGAATGAAGTGAATTTCTCTTCATTTTGTTGTTGTGTGTTACATAAATCAGTCATGGATATCTCATGTTCAATATTGTAAGAGAAATGATTGATAAATTTAATAGAAAGTTCATGGTATTTCTTAATACCATGTTGTAGATGGGAGAACCATTCTATCGCTTGTCCTCCTAAATTTTAAGGAAATAGGCACATTAAATATGTTTCATTGTAAGAAACCTCTAGACGTGCTATGCAAAATTACTATATGTGTTCTTATGTATCTCCTCTTCCCTTTTATTTTTCAAACTTTGGTATTTTAAAGTTGTGAGGGAAAGGAACCATATGTATTTTTCTATTGAATGGGTGAGGACATATGTCTTCAAGAGTATAGATTTTATTTATTTTTCCTAATTAAATGTTAGTAATATTTTGATGCAAGATTTATATTTGTGATGCCAATTCATCTGTTGGGTCATTTCATGGTTGGTTAGATGAAGTGTATGTTTGATGTTGTGGAATGGATGAAGAATTTAATGAAGGATTTTGTTTTTGGGGGATGTTTTGTTGTTGTAGGATAAATTGTTGTTGGGGGATGTTGTATGAATTGAATGATGGATTTTAGTTTTGTGGAATAGATTGTTGTTGTTAAGGTTTTGAGGTACATGTGTATTTTTAGGGATGGTGAATGGAATAGATTGAGATTGGAATTATTGTAGCATCATAAATTGTCACCCTTGATAATTTCACACTAGGTTTAGCCCCTCTCATGTGATTGGACCCAATTGTGTATTTAATTTTCCAATTTCATAATAATATTTAGAAAATTAGATGTTGAATTGGGATTAAGGAGTTAATATTTATTTAACAATGCTTAAGGCCCCAAAATAGGTCTGGACTAGGGCGCCTAGTGCCCATGTCCAACCTATTTTGGCCCCAATTCAAATATGTCAATGTTGACATTTTAACATTTAGAAATCCAAAATCATTTATCAACTATCAATAATTAATTTTCAAAAAATTAAAGAATTGGGTATGTGCAGGATCATGGTGGGCCAAAAAGTGGCAATGAGGAAAAAAACACGTCTTTCATCGACCGAAAAACGCGAAAATAACGTGTTGAATTTTTTTAGGCTCGGGTGTCACCATAGCAAACACCAAACCTAGTTTTACAAATCCGATATCCGATTTGCAAAAAGCATATATAAAAAAACTCAGTTGTTGTTTTAAAGTTATTTCACAGTCAACAACCCGCAGGTGCACAGTGAATTGATTCTTCACGTAACGGATATCTGATTTGGCCAAAATCCGATTTGAAAAGGTAATTTTTTTTATTTTTATATGATTTGATTCAATTTTGATTTGATTTGATTCAATTTTGATTTAGATTTGAATAATTTCATATGGTTTTTTGTGGATTTTTTTTTAAAATAGGGTTTTTGATTGAATTTTTATGAAAAAATTGAGTTTAGAATGGATTTTGATAAAAAAAAATGAATGTTTTTTGTGGATTTTTTTTCACAATAGGGTTTTTGATTGAATTTTTGTGAAAATTTGAATTTTGAATGGATTTTGATAAAAAAATGAATGTTTTTTGTGGATTTTTTTTCAAAATAGGGTTTTTGATTGAATTTTTATGAAACAATTGAGTTTAGAATGGATTTTGATAAAAAAAAAAGAATGTTTTTTATGGATTTTGATTTAAAAATAGTGTTTCTTATGTATTTGTATTAAAAATTAGAGAATTTTATAGATTTTTGTTAAAAAGTAGGGTTTTTTTTGGATTTTTTTTAAAAACTAGAGTATTTTTATAATATTTTCATTTATATTGTCTAATTTTAATTAGATTAATTATTTTTTAACTTTAATCAGGCATTATGGCTGTTGAGAATGATAATGCACAAATTCCACCAGTTGAGAATGAAAATCCACCAGTTGAGAATCAAAATGCAAAAATGCCAAATGCTCCACCACCTCCACAGCCATCAATTGAAGACTTAATTCATGAAAAATTGGAGCAATTGAGGGGCATTTGTGATGTTTATAAGAAAATCCCTAGATTATCCCGTGTGTCAACCACATTGATAGGAATAATTACAAATGTAGAAACCCTCTCCACCCAACATAATGCCTTTCATTCATGGCGAGAAACCATGAGGCAATATTATGCATGTGGATTGTCTTATGATGATGTGAAAGATCTCCAAATAACAAAATCCCAAATAGCCTCTTTATTTATTAACCCCAGCACTGGTTTGCCAGTTAATGTTAACAAATCAAAACTTTCTATAAAATGGTGTACGCATAGGGGCATAGTAGATAACTTTTGGGATCGTTGGTGTATGGTTTTTCATAAACCACCCAACAATAATCTTGATTTACCTTTTTACTTTATTAAAAAATTATGAGTTTTTGTTAGGGCATCATGTCAATTACTTTGACATTTAAACCTTTCCAGGGCGTTGGTGGAGGTATGCCCCAGGATAGGCCAAGGGCAGCTAGAGTAGTCAGGCGCTCACATGTTCCCTGTCCTCCCCTTCCTCTGCCACCTCCAGTACAACATCCATATATTATAGAGGATGTAGCCACACAAACTATCTAGACCATTCACTCTTTGAGTGGTCTTTTGGTTTCCCACGCTTCTTCAGTAGCTCAGCCACAGTTTGGTGATCTTGGCGATGGATCCAATGTTGTTGGATCATCCTCCTCGGGTCCACATATTTGTGTGCCACATATTTGCAATACGTGCCAACAAATATGCTTGGGTCCTATTGTATAGCCCCCTGAGCAGCCATTAGACACTTCTGATTATGACATCCAGGATGTGGAGATTATAGCAGATCACACGTAGGGGAGTGGAGCACACCCTACAGAGTCCTCTCCTGCTAGAGAGGTGGACATTGGAGTAGTTACACAGGTAACATTTAAGGTGTAAATTCATAACTTGCATTTTTTTAAAATGAATATTAATAAGAGATAGTATCAAGTACTAATATTTATTTACATGGTCTATTTAATAGTTAATTTCTGAGGAGGAGCTCACACGGGTGACTGATAGCACTCTTAGGGCCATTTCATTTGGCCTCGAGAGCACACAATATGTATTTTCGCACTCACTCATTTACATTTTTTTTGTATACTTGCTTGTCATTTGAATTGTCATTAATGAAATTATATATTAACTTATATGTTTATCTTATTCTGCTTGTAGGAAACACCTAGTGCGAGAGGTGCGATGCTCTCCAAACTATGGACACAATGTTAGATAAGGGAAAGGTAATTGAACTCAAATTTGATTGAATTAAGATTTATAAGATATTTTATTGATTATGCATACATTGACATAGATTCATAGTTTCATATGTACTTGTCATTTTTATGTATAGGCGGTTGTGAGCTATACATCATTGTTGATAAGTGCCACAACAAGAAGGAGTAGGTATTCGAACACCGAAGGAGGAGGTGTTCAAACACCTAAAGGAGATACAGAAAAAGATCAGCCTAAAGAGGTATGTGTTTATTTTATTTTGTGCTTGGTAAATATGTTCTTATTACTGACAATTCTATTCTAACTTGGATCAATTTCATGTTTTTGTTCACATATATAGATTGATGTTACAAAAGTTGGTTTGGTTAGTTCATTGAGAGGGGTATATTCTAGGACTCCGACCCTTGAAGAGGCGGTATATTTCCATCAAGATGTCAATTTTAGAGTTCAATTATAATTCAATGTGTATTGATTTTTATGTTAATTATTCGATTTTAAATTATATAGTATAACTAATCTCAATTGTGGTTTGACTTTTTCTTGTGCAGCTACCTTCAGAGCCAACGAGTGCTTCAAAGAGGCTCCATTTTGATGATCCACCAGTAGTTTAGGATGAGATAGACATTTTGGCATGTAAATTTTGAATAGATACCAAGATGGCATATGCCACATATTGTAAAACTTTGTTTGAGTTGGCGTTGATGCCATTTTGTAAATGGACATACACTTGATTATTGGATAATTTGATATATATAGAAGTTGACAATCAAAATTTAATTTCCTCCTCATGTGCATGATTAAACTCTTTGAAAATTTAATCAAGTGAGCAATGGTTAAATATCAATGTACAATAGCATAAAAGAATGGTTAAATATTATGTAGTTTATATTCATATTGTTGATTACATTTCATTGCACATCTTTCAAACTCAAAGCATTACTTCACATTGCATAAGTAACAACTAGATGTTGATAGATGAAAAAATTCAATAACAATATAGTTTTACAAAGTCAACCCTAGCGGTTATGCAATTACTTCACATTACATAACTAATAACTAGGAGCGACTATCAATTGCATTAGCTTGTCATGGAATTCTATGAGACCACATTTCTTTGAGGAAAATTGGCACAAAACTCACAAAAATGAAAAGAAAGCACTCAAACAAACTTTAAAGGGGTCTCAGGCCTGCTGCCCCCTCATTCCACACGCTATGCAGCCATTTACTTGTAGTGTAGGGGCCGAACAATGGAGAAAACATGTAAAAATAATATATATATATATATAGATGTGCAACCTAGAAGCATGAATTACGATTAGAATATCACATAACATCATATAAATAAAAAAACCACTGTAAACTTGAATGTCATTTAAAACATGTATGATAAATATTCATCATTGAAACTTGAATTGTGGTAGCTTGATATACAAAGTCTATTGATGCCAGGGTTCAATTTGTATGATATTGAAAAAATAAGACAATTGAGTAGAGTTATTAGCATTCTTCAAAAATCATAAGAATTATTTTAGTACACTCAAGAGTCATCAGATGTCTTCTTGCAGTCTCAAAATTTATTTTGTATCATTGTTACATTGTTACTTAAGAGTGGTAGCTTAATATAGGTCCACAATACAAAACCTGGTTTACCTGTGCAGTGTAATAGTGGCATAGGAATATTTTTCTTTGAAATAAAAAATGAAAGCTTAGCCTCTTGGAATGAAAATGCTTGTTTGCAAAGAAAATGAATAAGAATGAGGTATTTAAGGTGTTTGAAGTGATTTAGAGGTCACTTTTAGGGTCACTTTTAGGGTAGTTAAGGTGTTTGAAGTGATTTAGAGGTCGCTTTTAGAGAAGAGAGATGTTGAAGAGTACATCAAGTCAGTGAGAACTGAAGTGTAATGTGTTTTAGTTTGTGGTACTCCTTTGTTTCTCAGCAGATGTGTGATAAATTCTTAGTTCAATGATGTTGAACAATTTTTGAAAAAAGAAAGTTGTGTCACGGTCCGCATTCAATCCAACAAGCAAAAATGAAAGCTCAGCCTCTTGGAATGAAAATGCTTGTTTGCAAAACAAATGAATAAGAATAAGGTAGTTAAGGTGTTTGAAGTTATTTAGAGGTCACTTTTAGGGTGGAAGGCTTAAAACTCCATTTTAAATGCACAAAAAAGAATGAAATTACTTCAAACCAAGTTTGTGAAGAAGTTAACTATGTTGCCCACTAGTTTCCCTTAAGAGTCCAAAGTGCTAAAAGGCAGCAATCTTTGAAGGGATATTTCGAGGAAGCCGTGATGCTTATAGACTCTGTCGAAGGCTATGGGATTGTGTTGGGACCATCTACAAAAACCTCTCTCCGGTTTTTGCTTTATCTGGGCGTTTTTTCAGTGGTGATGACTTTTTCAATGGAGGAAAAGTTGCGAGATGAAAGCAATGTAAAGTTGCAAAGTGGTGCAACTTTCATTCCATAACTCGTACAATAAGCGAATTTGTTCCAACATGTCTGGGATAGATGCCCCGTTCACGCTAGGGATAGTCTCTCTTGTATGCGAATCTGGCCAGAATCACTCTAAGACTATATTGGACCCGATACATTTCCTTAAGAGTCAAAGTGCTAAAAGGCAGCAATCTTTGAAGGGCTATTTCTTGGAGGCAAGTGATGCTTATAGACTCTCAGTCAAGGCTATGGGATCGTGTTGGGACCATCTACAAAAAACCTCTCTCGGTTTTCTATCACCAGTGGCGTTTTCTTTGTGGTGATGACTTTTTTAGTGGAAGAAAAGTTGTCGGATGCAGCGGTGTAAAGTTGCAAAGTGGTGCAACTTTCATTCCATAGCTCAGACGACCAAATGGACTATTCCAACATGTCTGGATGGGTACATTTACGCTAGGGATGGTACTCTCTTGCACCCCAATACGCCGAATCACTTTGAGCTACATTGGACCAGTGATTTCCCTTAAGAGTCCAAAGTGCTAAAAGGAAGCAATCTTTGAAAGTCTATTTCTCAAAGACCGTGATGCTTATAGACTCTCTATCTAAGACTATAGGATCGTGTTGAGACCATCTACAAAAACCTCTCTCAGTTTTTGCTATCTCGAAGGAATTTTCCTATGGTGATGACTTTTTAGTAGAGGGAAAAGTTGCGGTCTGGCAGTGTAAAGTTGCAAAGTGGTACAACTTTCATTCCACAACTTCGTCACGACCAAGCGAATTTGTTCCAACGATGCGGATAGATGCGATTTACACTAGGGATGGTCCTCTCTTGCCCAAATATCTTGAATCCTCGAGCTACATTGGTAGGTGTTTCCCTTAAAGGTCAAAGTGCTAAAGGAATGACATCTTTGAAGGGATATTTCTCAAAGACCATTATTCTTATAGACTCTTTGTCCAAGGCTATGGGATTGTGTTGGGACCATCTAAAAAAACCTCTCTCAGTTTTTTCTATCTCAAAGGCATTTTCTTGTGGTGATGACTTTTGAGTGGAGAGGAAAATTTGCCAAATGCAAGCGGTGTAAAGTTGCAAAGTGGTGCAACTTTCATTCCAACTTCGTGCGACCAAGCGGCTGTTCCAACGTCACGGATGGAGTGCACGTTTACGCTAGGGATGGTCCTCTCTTGCACCCAAATACGCTGAATCACTCTGAGCTACATTGGACCAACGATTTCCCTTAGGAGTCCAAAGTGCTAAAAGGCAGCAATCTTTGAAGGGATATTTCTTGAAGACCGTGATGCTTATAGACTCTCCGTCTGAGGCTATGGGATCATTTTGGGACCATCTACAAAAACCTCTCTCATTTTTTGCTATCTTGGAGGCAATTTCCTGTGGTGATGACTTTTCAGTGGAGGGAAAAATTGCCAGATGCAAGCAATGTAAAGTTGCAAAGTGGTGCAACTTTCATTCCGCAACTCGTATGACCAAACGGACTGTTCCAACACATCCGGATGGTTACGTTTACACTAGGGATGGTCCTCTCTTGCAGCCAAATACGCCGAATCACTCTGAGCGACATTGAATCAACGATTTCCCTTAAGAGTCCAAAGTGCTAAAAGGAAACAATCTTTGAAGGGTTATTTCTCAAAGATCATGATGCTTACAGACTCTTAGTCTGAGGATATGGGATCGTGTTGTGACCTTCTACAAAAACCTCTCTCGGTTTTTTCTATCTCGAAGGCGTTTTCCTGTGGTGATGACTTTTCAGTGGAGGGAAAAGTTGCCAGATGCAAGCAGTGTAAAGTTGCAAAGTGGTGCAACTTTCATTCCGCAACTCGTACGACCAAACAGACTGTTCCAACACGTCTAGATGGGTACCTTTACGCTAGGGATGATCCTCTTTTGCAACGGAATACACTGAATCACTCCGAGCTACATTGGACCGAGTGAAATTAGGTGAAAATTTGATGCAGACACAAGGGCACAATCACAAAATCTTTGCAACTTGCCTATTTGAGGCATCTAACAAGATTATTCTGACCTCTTTGGACAGTCCAAAACTCCCTTAAAACTTGACAAGCAACTAAATACACATTTCCCTCTTTAACCCCCTTAAACCCTTGTAATAGTGAGAAACTAGTTTTTGTCCAATTACTCCACAATTTTCCAAAACACCATACGAACACATGACTGATTCAAACACCCATATCCAAGTTACACAACATATATGAGAAACAACATAGACTCCTTTGGACCAGCGTTGACTTCCTATACATTCACCCTTGAACATGCTACTCAATTAGCCCAAAAATGCAAAGCAACATACCTTCAAACACCACACAGACCCCTGAAACCTTGGGGTAGAAAATGAATTGCCAAGAAAACAAATATTCTGCAATTGGATTCCATTTGTATGGACCTGTAACCGTCAAATCAAAAAACCCTTTTTTTTAGTGTAATTCTTGAGGGTTTATTAGATGTAGCACTTCCACAACCTTTCAGACTCTGCCACCACCTTAGACACCTTTATTTAGGCCCCAATATGCTTAGAAAACAAAGAAACTTTTGGTATCTCAGATATTTTTGTAAACCCTAGGGTAAAAACTCTATTTTCAAGTGAAAAAAAACCACCATTTTTAGACCTTTAACTCTTCATTTTATTTCAAAACCCAATTCTCCACGCCTTCCACTCTTGAAATAACGTCAAGACATGTAATAAAATTTCTACATAAATTTTTTATACAAAAATGCTTGAATGACTTGTGCACAGGCAAAAAACACAAGAAAAACAGTAAAATATGAACTGAGCAATTGAAACTTTATTGATTCAAAGAAAAAAACTCCTTCAACCAAACCTATCTCAAGCCCTTGAAGGCCTTAAGTACACCTGCATAACCCATGAAACCTCCATATAATTCCTCCAATTTACAAAGCAATGGGAAGATAAAACCATGTAAGTGGTTTCCCCAAACTAATTGCCACCAAAACCATTCTTGATAGTTTAAAACCACGAACCACCCCAACATGTAATTATGATAGCACTCAAGATAGAATCCATGAATAGATAATGTATTTGACCAATAACTCATCGAGAGCACAAATTCCCAAAACTAGCCCTCCACTATGAACATATCAACTAAGTAGGAACCCATAACATTATGGAAAGATGATCCACTTCTCCCAATGTAACTCCCAAGCATTACATGTGAGAGATGGTCAATTCCATTGATGGAAATGATTGTGTGACTCCCATTGATGACCTTCTTTATTCAATTCCATTACAACAATATCCCAAGCATTCCAAAGAATACTAATGAAAACAATATTTCCCCAACACCTCATGATCATTCAAGTACTCATTCTAACAATACAAGAGATTTACACATCAAATTGCAAGTGAATATAATTTACTATATCTTAACATAAAAAATGCAAAACCTAATAGAAAAATGTATCAATGACGTACAAGGATGTATAAGAAAGTTCAAATTTGAAAATAGAATGTAAACTTAGAAAACTGTAGATTTGAAAACCTTAATAATGTAAAACCCTAAAAAGAAGGTCGGATCAAGTGTAGGATTGGTTGGGATCAACAAAATATAAAGAAAAAAAAAGTTTATTTATGAAGTTAACCTAGGATAATTAAGTAAATGCAATCAATCAAACAAAATCAACCTAACATAATTAAGGGTTGATAAGGGTATTGGATTATTAAGGGTTGATAAGGGTATGAATGTTTATTTTTGATCTACTCTTGAATATCTAGGGACTTGGTGGTATTTAGAAATATCATAAGGGTTGTTGATTTCTCATGGGGAGGCAAGTTCTCCTAGATCAATCCACAAAAAGTGAAACAAGATTAAAAATAGTTGGCAAGCACTCTAGATGTTCAAATTTGTTACTCATTTTTATTGCATTGAATCAAAATGTCTCACTATTAATTGCTCCAATGCTATAAGATAAATGAATGTTTTCATGATTATAATGAATATATTGTATGTTATTAATGCTAGCGTATATCATCAAATTATGCCAAACATGTGTTTAGTCAACTCAAAGTGGGTGAATGATGCCACTTAGCCAAAAGTTTGAATTTTGAATTTTAAAATGAAAGGGAATAGGTTTGTGACCATGAGGTCACCCTTGCAATTGAAGAAGTGTCCTAGAATGGGTTAATAGTTAAATCTAAGTGGCTAACAATCAATTCCAGGTGGCTAATGGATAAATGAGGGCATACCCATTGGTGAATGTGATAAATGGGAAAATAAGGTAAATGTATAGATGTGTGTGAATAAGAATAGGATAGGGCTAATTGTATAGTGATTTAAGTATGCAAATTGATAAAAGGCTAGAGAGATGAGCTTGAATTTACATGTTGAGTCACTACGTACATGTATCAAGACATTTCTTCAAAATAGACACAAAATTGTGTGGGAAATGACATGGTATGCACAAATTTTACTGTTACAATTACACACATATTGATTTACAAATGCTTTGCATATAGATTAAATTTACTTCAAAATTAATACCTATTAATACTTCTTCTTTAAGAAAACATGATTATGTATTCTCTAATAAAACTTTCACCATAACAAGACTTCTTGCAATTACTTCAATTGTAGCATACATAATTTCATATTGCACCTATCAATGTTCCCATTACATCTTCACGTGTGATTGCTAGTATATGTATGTCTCTTCAAAAAACATAGATGGGTTAAGCTCTCTCCTTACTCTTTGAGTAAGAGATAGAGTAAGAGATAGTAGGGGAGAGGACTAGATAGTATTACAAAACCTGGTTCAAACGAGCATACCGACAGGAAAGAACCAGGAAGAAAACCTTCGGTTGTAGCTCGATTAAGTACAAAAATAGACCCCTTTACAAAACCTATGAGTTTCCAAAATACAGACCCCTTTACATTTTAAACATACCCTTTATACAATGCCAGACATTTGACCCATATTTCAAAAAACATCACTGGGTATAGATTATGCCCATACACAATTATGACCGTTTTACATTGTTTCCAATTTGAGAATTCAAATTTTACAAAATTTTCCTATTAGAGGCATTCAGGGCACAGTCTTCAACAATAGTAGTATGTTCATGTTCTGGACTGACAAGCACCTATACAAACCATCAAGGTAGCTTAGAATAACCAATCTATATTATTCTAAATGACACAAAATATGATGAGATGGTAATGCAAACTATAAAAGACTTAGAATGACCAATCTATATTGTTGTATCTGTTGCATACCACCTCACAGAAAAGGATCAAGTTGGCTATTGTTGCAGTAGTCCATGATCAATCGTGCTAGGAGCTCGCCAAAAGTGGGAGGAAAATAGAGAAATCTATATTGTCACAATAGAAAAGATGCTTAGACTAATATATCTATATTAATGTAAACCTTTGAATGATGATGAGTTGGTGATGCAAACTATAAAGACACATACCTCTTAGAAAGGTCAGAGTTGGCTATTGTTCGTGAGGAGTCCATGATCAATCGTGCGGGAATATGCTTAAAAGTGGAAAATGAAATCTATATTGTCACAAATAGAAAATATGCTTAGACTAACATATCTATATTAATCTAATCCAACTTGAGATGATGATGAGTTGGTGATGCAAACTATAAAGATGCATACCTCTTGAAGGATGGTGGCTGTATTCAGGCGGTCATGATCAATCTTGCCAAAAATATCACAAAAGTGCATACAAAATATCACTATTAAAGACCTGCATTGCAATAGTATATAAAATATCAGTATTAAATAAAGAACACTAATGAACTTAATCATAATGAACATAAGTATTCTACCTTCCATTCTTGAAAATGTTATTCAAGTGTTCCTGAAGGGTCATCTCTTTGCTTAAGAGTATCTAATATTGCTTCATGATCAACATTACTAAGTGTCCATAGTTGTTTTGTCTTTGAGTGCAGCATGATGCTTCAACAACAACATTTGTTGCTATATGAGTCTTGAATACATGAGAATGGTTTATGTTTCGTAGTCTTCAAATCACGGTATGCCATTCTTTCTAATCATGTATGTTAAGCAACTTCAAGTTCCTACAACCACAAGCTGGAACACACATGGGATACATGAAACCATCATCATCTTCCATCATTTTTGTTAGCTTATGCTTTACTCGCACACATGGAGCCAACCAATAGTCTTATCTCCCTTCATTCCCCTATGGTGCAACAACTGAAAAAACATGACCTAGCTATAGTAGATCTAAAATACAGTCGTAATCAACTAAAATTTCCATTGTGTCATTTGTCATGGATATTGTTTGAGATAAAGGAGTTAGATCTTGTGGTACCCACATGTATCCACCCACTCACTTGACTTCGCATTGATCCCTTTCGCCTTTGAATACAACTCGGCAAAAACAAGCCAACTCGTGTCCAAATGGTCCATGTGCATCTGACTTGAAATGAATGCATCTTTGAAGAATCTTTGATTGTATGACAATCCAATCTACCTCCCCTTTGTACCCTCCTCCAACGAACCAAAGAATACATTGCACTATTATTGAATCAAGTGTCCCTCCCTGTGACAATGCTGAACTACACCAATCAACTATAGAATGTGCATCGCTGAATTTTTCTCCTGAAATCTTCAATTGCTCCTTAACTAGAACTCTCTTTACACATGAACCTACTCCATCATGCTCCCCTTTCCCATGTCGAGCTTCAAAAAAACTCCAAATATGAGGTAGACCCCTATCTACATGCATTCTACTCAACTTGATAAAACATACAAAGCATTCTTGAATTGACTGTGCAATTATCGACCAAATTAGATGTCGGCCCAATGCTATATCATGCTCACGCAAGAACTCAAAATTCTCAAAACAATGTTGGACATACTCCAAGCGAGTGAGATCTATCATCACTCATATAAAAATGATACTCTATGATTATCTTTCGATCCTCCTCTATACTATTAGGTGCATGTCTAAATGTTATGTGCATAAAAATAGCAATATGAATGGAATTGTAATACTAAGATTGTACCTCATTTTGTGGTTGCAATGTGTAGTTTTCTGCAAAATCAACCACTGATATAATAGTGCCAATAGTAAAAGAGTCCTTACACATTCTAAATTTTTGATCCAACCACTGAGACCTATGACTATTCCTTGCATACTTGTAGAAGAGATTGTCCTTAAAATCTGAAATAAAATCAGCAACACTGCATTCTTTTGAAACCAACTCACATCTAGAACCTTCACCTCCACTCTGCAAAGTATATTTGACTATCTCATATCTCTTTTTCTCAACAGAAACTTCTTTTCCAAATTCATGTTGGACTCTCATGAAAACATTGAACAAACTTGGACAAGCCACCACATTGTGAGCACTTTTCATTTAAACAATCATTTCTATAGAAAAAACAACCATCATCTCTAGAACATAAAAAAAGATCTAACAAGTCCCTTGATGATTTCGGAAGATGCATTACACCACACTCCTGCAACATTTCATTAGTATGCAGAGTAGAACGGATATAGCATAATAGTTCATGGTACATTGAAAACTCCACATGGTATTTGCAAC